>JAIPMN010038827.1:0-19170 GCA_020650975.1 Apostichopus californicus
TGTTATAATGTACGCAGGAGAATGACGAGAGCACCTCTTTAATGGTATCGCATACGTGTCAAATATGTCAGTTTGCACAATGAGAGGTATCGCTTGGTGATTTTAAGGTCATGAGAACGTGCCACGCTATTATCTTAACAGCTTCTGTACTTTGTGCACCGTAACTACACATGAAATATTGAATGTGACCGAACTAGTCCAGTATGCTTAGCTTAACTACAATAATGCTCATATTTGGCGTTTCTTCCTCGTCATATATGCCCTAGTAATAACTAATTAGCTGCTTAATTTCATGTTAGGATGAAACAGCCAGGCTAAAACTCAGTTTAAAATAATTCAGTGTAAGCAATTTCATATTTTCATGAGAATACTGTAAATAATGGGGAGAAATAACTTAAAGAACATATAATACAATTATTATAATATAAACTAGCATATGCAAAAAGGGAATAAATGTTGTCGATGCTTTAGCGGTACCTATTCTAATGATAACCAGTTACATAAACTGGGCATCCTGGCATTCACAGGTTACTGATTTTGCGCAAATGCTTTGGATGTCAAAGCTAGCACCGTTACTTATATTTATATAAAACAAATGTCAAATAAATCAGGCAATTTTCGATGATGAGCTGTTGTATAGTATTTATAGTTTTTGAACGGCAGTGACCCAAAACTGAGCCAAATCTACCACATATGTGTGTGGTGGAGATGAGCACTCAAGTAAACTTCTACAGTATTTAAGGAATACGTAGAGACATGCCGTGAGATTTAATGAAAGCGGATACCTCGCAACAAGAGCCTAATGCCAGACCACGCAGAATCGCCAACATAGCTGCGATAACTAAAGGACCTTTGGGGAATCGTCAATAACAAAAGAAGAGGTGCTTGTACCTAACGTTTTTGTCGATAATACAACTCATATTTCACAAGTATTGGAGAGAAAATATGTTAATTTGCTAGTAATTAGACAAGTTGACTGAAAGACGACAAGTGATGGCAACGTGCGTTATCATGTAATTACGTCTGTGTGGTAATGGGAAAATATATCCCTTATGGCAGTTGCGTAACTAGAATGGGGAGGGGGTACCGTTCCCCTACCGAAATGTTATGCAATGGCTTCCATATTATAATACACGCGCGGAAGTAGTGTCCCCCCCCCCCCCCGCTGTCCCTCTACATATACTTTGAATTCGTTTACATATATATTTCCGTAAGGTTAGTGTGGGTGGCATGTCCGATTAAAAGATTACCTTTGACGTAGGCCTACTGCCCTTCTCGGAGTGCGTGATATTTGTTTTATAAGGTAAACATCAATTAACAGTGACTTATTGACATATTTGTTTTATACAAGAATAGTAAATATAACCAACCGATATTAGTGATTGATTCAGACAACCTGACGTGCCGTCATTATAGTCAATTAACTTAATTTTGTCCTAAACATGGACTGTTCTTTCAGCTTCTAAAGTAATCTCTTCTGTAATGGAATACAAATAGATCTCGTTTATATCAGCCAAATATTAAATTACTATTATTGTTAAGTAAATATTTTTCATGTAAATTAAAAATCTCAGAGATTGTCGTGTTTGCCTCAGTATCCAAACAGTAAGTACTTCAAAGCTTGGGCGTGCGTGTATGTGTGTCAATGGATTATTATTATATAATTTCATTTCTTCAAATTTACGTTCTCTAATAAGCGTTGCGATCGATTATATATAATTCAAGAGAAGGTGCATGCTTTCCTCGTAGTGTATGGTGTTACTGAATGGGGAGAATATGAATATACATATATTTAATAATACCGTGATCGGGGTGTGGAGACTGGGTAAGGGTCGGCTTTAGATTAGCTGCCGTATTGTGCTCCTCTATATGTAACGTCAAGTTTGATTCTTTCACTCACATACTTCACACGTCTTCCAGCTGGTGAAGAACTCATTTAACTCGATGAAGTTTTAGGATTGAAGCCAGACGTTACGATTTGAAGACTAATACAAGTTTTAAAACTTCAATAACTCGTTTGATTTAAGCCTAGATATCTATGTGACTAAATATTTGGTTGGTCTCATACTGAGTATATCGTTTTATTAATCTCCGATGTTTTATAATAAACAAAGTTTATTTCTAATCGTATGTTACTTATCAAAGTAGTATGTATATTTTTTAAAGTAGAAGACAGTCATACCTTGCTTACCATAGCAACAATTTAACATAGAACAAAATGACATATCAATCATAGCTTAAGGTAGTATTATGGTTTGATCATTTCGTTATAGAAAATAAATACATTGGGTTGTTCATCAAAGTGTTCAATATGCTAAAAATTAAGATATATTTGAGGAGATAAGTTTATTATTCCTCCCCGCATGGGATTGATTGCAAGACTAATGTATAAAACGTGTCATTTAAGAAAAAGTACACTGTGCATCACGCATGCGTATTGAATAACGTAACGCGCATGTACACAACGTTTTACGTTGCAATGTCAGTAAAACGCATAAAGGTTCCACAAGAGTAAACAAAGAGTGAAAAGGGAGAAATAACCAATTCTAATTTAAATTCTAAAGGTCGATAGAATCGGTGAATCTAGACAAAAATCATCGTTATAAATGGAACACTCGATGCGTTATCAGTAAGACTTCCGTAGCTACACCTAGCTCAGAATCTACCTGTCTGTAAGAATAACATGTGCGACTTATCATGTGCAAAAGTCACTTATTAGTAAGTTACATCTCAAAGGAAACACAATTCTTCAGAGGCTTCTATATATATTTTAATTTTATTTGAATCTAACTTTCAAGCAGGATTGGATGTTGCTGGCTTACATCATGTCCCGGGGATATCTCATTATATCTTGCAAGTGTCTTGTGTTTTGGATTGTTCTTCAACAGTACACATCTCAAGCGAGTGAATGTAGAAGAAAAGGTGAGAACTAATTGTATACGTAGAATGAGGCATACTGCTTACTGGTTGATGTAAGTTTCATGTAACAATAACTTTAAGAAACCAAAACATGTGTCCTATGCAAATACTGTGCTATAGAAGAATGCGTTAAACGGCTAAAACACATTTTAATCATTTATAACACTTTTAGTTTGTTGTGTTCATGTATAGAATACGCTGATAACATGCAAAGAATCGTGGTGTTCTTCATGGCCCAATATCATGTTGTCTATGTAATATTTTGTATTTCTCTTTACTTTTCTCGCAATCGAAGTATTTATAAGGAAAAATTGGGGACTACTTATACAGACCTTATTTCATTATAAATATGCGTCGGAATACATCATTGGATGTTTAATTTATTTTTTTTCTGGGAGAGTTCACCTAAATCCTACTACATAGGAAACGGCTTCAATGACCCTAGTGCAGCACCCCCAACATTATAAAATATTCCATTCTTTCTATCATAAAGGATACTGCTCCTTACTTAATCAGCCTGGAAAATGTTTATTCGTATCTAGTCCTATAACACAGAAGTTAAGTTTTGTACCTCAATCATTTACTCCATCGTTGAGATTCACCCAAGTCTTTGATTTTTATCAGATCAAAGGGAAGTTACAAAAATTTCGGGAAGAAAATAAAAAATCTGAAGAAAATAATGAAGTAAAATGTTGAAATGTGTACGCCCCAACTTAGCCACCGTTGCATCAAGAAAGGCAATATTCGTCTGGCGAAGATGCCCAAACTGGAGCACCAACCCCACCCTTTGATCGCCGTTCTTCCTACCCCACTGCCGTTGGAGGTCTGGTTCGCTTTTAACCTGACATAGGACAAAGTTTGAGATATACCCATACTCTTCCGACCTCAAATGGACTTGGTCGACCCTTGGTGTTAGCATCTTCTAGACTGATGATTTTTTTCTAAATGTTAAAGGTTATTTGTTAATGAAATCTCTATGATAAACACTAATTAGAATAAACATATATTACGAAAAGCAAAGAAGTACAAAACTAAGGTAAAACAAACTTCAAGAATATAAATTATAGTAAAAAGAGAAGCAGTAAGAGTAGTACAAAATTCTAATTTAATCATTTTGGGGGGGGGGGTGGGTAGGAAGTAATGTTTAAGTTGGGAAATTTGAACGCATCATATACTCCTCGACGGCTTTGCTCTGAATGTATTTAAAATTTTAAAATCAATATTGTTCGCTAACTGCGGCAACAGGATCGCTGTACATTGCATTCAGCAGTCCACATCTCTTCCGCTTTCATAAATTATCAAACGACTTTAAATTTTGCACCTTACAATATGGTTTTCTTTACGTTTTACAGACAAGATTCAGATGACAGTGATGTCCTTCAAACCACATGATTCTGAAAGTACGGAGAGTCCTCTCTCTCACTTTGCATGCTACCTTGGAGCAGGATATGAAAATGCAACCGTGGATGCAGTTAGAGCTTACATTACAAGCAGACCAAGTAATGACACCAGAGAACCAACAGTTGCATCCAATATTGTTGGACTTCCATTGAAAACAGTTGGTTATAATGTTAACTTATATCCGTCGCAGCATGGCCGAGTTGGTGTTTTTAACTGTACAGCTACAGACGACAACAGTGCTAAGACAACAATTATGACTATTTTCTTGAGATCTGATGGTAAGTTACATTTTTTTAAATATATTATGGACATTAGAAACCAAAACCTTTAAACAAGAATATAGTTTTGTAGCGTAGGCTATATCTAATTTGAATTGTAAAAAATGATAAATGGAATGATAATGTAATAATTGCATTGTTGCTACCAATTTCCTACCAATTTTTAACATAACATGAAGGAAAAGAACACGTGTTTCAGCTTACAGAGTATTGAGACATCCACTGGCTAACCCATTTATACAACTCAGATATCCTCCTGCATGCCGGTCTCAATATTTCTGCTTTCTCGCTAAACGCATAAATTTATCAACCCGCTTGATTAATCTCTACCTAAAACTATTAAGTTTATGCTAATACTAAATATTTTCGTAGGGAATATAGATCAAAAATACAAGAAATGGCTTATCGAAATTTAAGAAAACACTGCTGAATGATTTCCTGTGCTACACTTGGTGTTTACTAACATCAGGATACAAATAACCCTGGGAATGTTTCTTTACCCTTGTTTGTTTTTCACGTGGTAACACCGTGAAAAGAGCACTTCCAAGTAAACAGTATAGAGCATTTTTGATAGAATCAAATATGATTCGTCTACTGGTTAACGTAATTAAAGCACCTAATGTAACCGAAATCTCAACGCATACTCGAAACAATAAGTTCTCTTCTGTAACACGTCATAAAGTTGTACAAGGCAATTTACTTCTCCATAATTATGTTTATAATATTTGTCACAAACTTTCACCTGATGTATGATCGAGCGTTTTACTTCATTCTTTTCAAAAGAATCTCAAAATCGTTTCTTATAATCAGTTATCATTTCTAAGTTCAAGATCTGCAATCTGATTGCTCACTAGCCTGACAGTTTCATTTTTCTCTCCTTTACTCTTTTTTCCGGGTTTTCTTATTTTGTTTGTCACTGTCACTAGTGTTACGTTGGGATGCTCGCGCTCAATTAATTCAGGGCTCCGTTATTAAATAAGTAGAATTAACAGCAGATATAAAGAAACTCCAGACATAGATATAATTGTAGAATATAAGCTTTATTTATTCCGTGTGGCGATATTGTTGCTGGAGTGTATCTGAACAACACTCTCTGAAGTTTGGAATCCTAGTCTTTTTCCATACTACAAAACTACAGTAGTTGAGCCATTACAACTTCCTTTGAATGGGCAATAACCTCTCTTTGACATAAACTTTTGGTCACAGAGTCTTGTACTTATAATTACTAAGGCACGTAGGCGATGGCTATGACTAACCACATTTGTAATACACATGAGATGCAACAGGTTGTCATATGTGGTTACGCATGAATATTCCATGGAATTAAGACAAAGGGGGCTTCTACGAATATGATGTGGGTGTAGGGTAAATAAACTCGGGAACAGGAAGTAAGTATACTCTTTAGACAAACAGGCATAGAAGCACATGTTTAAAGTAATATGATGGGGATATAACTACATACCACATTACACTCAATTATTCATTATGACTACGTTTGTCAGTGAGTTATATACATATGAGAAATACATTGAATTGAAAAATAGAATCCAGCAAATGGTGGTATACTGCCTCTCACAATCCACGTAGTTACGTTACCGCATCTCGTGTTGTTTTCTGCATATACTTATAGCCTATGCCGTGCCGGCTGATGGACACTTTACACATACTGTTAATGCTGGAGAAAAGCATGTTATCATTCAAATGAATTGGACTGAAGCTATTAATCCCAGGTGGAGAATTAACGGTTCCTGGTTTCTCTTATATGAGAATGGAACAGTATTTAACAGGAGAGATTATGATTTCATCAGCACAAGAGCCGCCAGCAGTGATGATAACGGCCTCCTTGAGTATCAGCAGGCTGGTCAAAGAAGCCAATTCCGTCAAGGATTGAAGAGATTGATAGTTAGAGGTAACCCTTGTACATGTTTCTTTTTTCTATGTTGTGATATACACTAAGCGCCACCCATTAATTAACACGATCATTATACCAGCTGATGTAGATAATTCCTTGTAAAATAGTACTTATGCCATAGTTTATCAACTTTGCTTTGCAACTAGAGACAATTTTACACCATGTTAGCAAATATTATCACTATGGAAATTTGTTTGTAGCTATGTCATAAATAATGAAACTATTGCTTACGGCCAGTAGATTCAAATACTGCCCTATATTTACGTGGTATAACGCAATACAAGTCTTCGTCGATTCATTGTGATACTAACAGTTTGCATATAAATATTAAATTGGCAACATTATGACATGTTTTTTTTTCGTGTTTTGGTTGCTTTGCCTGAACAAATATAACCTTTTAAAATAATCGATGTCCTTAATTGCCAATCCGGAGCTAAATTCCAGATTTAATATCCTAAACCATCAACAAAACTTAACAGAAAAAGATTACCTGAGAAAGACGTTCTTTTAATATATGCATCACAGCGAATGCGAAGTAATTGAATATTAGTGTTACGCAAATATTTAGTTGTCACGATTTCGCTTAAGCATCATGAATGACAGAACTCCGGAGTTGAAAGCCTCATTAATATATTTTCACCAGTCAATCGCTTGCGTTGACATGGAGGTCTACAAATATGTTCATCTGCCCAATGAGCCAAGACACCTGTGTGACAAAATATTCATTTCTACCTCTGTACCATCACTCTGTTATAGATCAGCTGCTCTCTAACTTGGTAATGGATTGTATTAATCAAGTTTACTCCATTGAAAAATGTTAGTCTTCAGTTAAGATTTGACGATGTAACAGAAACAAAACCATAAAAGAATCTTCACGATGATATACATTCGTACGTCGAGATATTCAGACTCAAGCTATCATAATTGGCACAAATGACTTTTAGCTTATTTTAATAATGTGTAATGTATTTCTCTGCTAACAGCTTGCAGCTCTGGAAAATGGGGTCCACCAGGGTGTACGGGTATATGTGACAATTGTTACAATGGAGGCATATGTGATGATCTGACAGGAAGTTGTATATGTGCTCCAGGATTTATGGGGCCAAATTGCCTAACAGGTTTGTATGGTGTGTTTTGCGTTGTCTGTTATTAATTTAACGTTGTTTGTATTCCCCAACATGTACACATGTCTCAATAGATAGGAAAAACTGTGATTTGTGAATTTGGGAGTTCAATGATATGATGAACATCTATAAGTAAACGGACTTTACCTTGGGGATGTTTTCTCGAATAAAACCATGCAGCAAATACAATATATTAATTTTAAATTCGTTAAAGACAGATAAATACAAGTAGATAAACATGAACGTTATGTCACATAAATGTATTTTGATGAGTACTATTCCATATTTTGTATTCCAAAAACAAGTTAGAAAATGTGCATGAGTTAAAGAAAGCGGTATTAGTTTCCTTAACAACAGTTCCAAGAGGTTTATATTGTTACAAGATTACTTAATATGCCAAAAAGAAATGCTTTTAAGTAGAGGAAACCCAATTTTATTTCGGTTACTGGAATATGAAAAAGTGACATTGCTTCATATTATATTAATAAGTGCTATAATTTGCTATGTGCCGAAGGACAACACAATAAACTGCTTCATGCCTTGTTTTATAGAAACATTACCATATTTTGAAGAATTGAATTATTTTTACAGGTTGTATTCATCAGTTCCTTTCAAAAGGAGAAAAAAAGGAGACACAGCGGTAGTTGGTCCTATCACAGATTATTCTCTCTTATTTCTCTCTATTCTCTCTTATATTGACCATATTCATAAAAGTTTCTTCGGAAACGGAATATACTTTGAAGCTACGATATGGTGTGCTTCGTCAATCGAGTGAATGTTAAGTTAGTATTGTAACTAGCTTTTTGTCAGACATAGCGGAAACCAGTATTCAGATAGTTTTGGTAGTACGTGCATTAATTGTCATCGGTCGCATTGATTTTGTAATTCGTTCGTAGGATGCGGTGGTAACAAGTTCGGATATTCCTGTGAGTTCGAATGTGTAGCTGGAGGTTTAGAAGATGGTTGTCGCGGGAGACAGTTTTGTCTGATTGATCCATTCGGATGCAGATGTAATACTGGATACAAGAACCTGAGCTGTGAAGGAGGTAAGAATTAGGAAATTATGCAAGTTCAAAGTCAATTCATGTTGTCATCGAGAGAGGTTATTTTTATGTGAATTGATCTCAGGACTAGCTATCAAGTACTTTTGCAATGAACTATTGAATAAAAGAGTGCATACAGTGTAAACTAATGAGATATTGACATGGGTAGTTTATTACAGAATAAGTTGTAAGTTGGAATTATATTGACATGTTTGCATACAGGATGGTCTGTCTTAGGTTTACGTCGCTTGTCATCGTATTGAATACAAATATCGGAATTATAATTTTACAATAGTATACTTTGCAATAACGTAACATACATTAAACATACATTAGTTTTTATAGACAAACAGCCATCATTACGGGATTACCATTATAAGTATTAAACATGTTATTGCAGTTATTTATTCTTCAAACACATTCTGAGTATGCGGTATACTTGACAGTGTCGATTTTATGGAAGATTAGGCTGTATATGTAGTGCTTCCTATCTAAAAGTGTGTGTGATGAAGTCTATATCGCAGGTTTCCAACTGAACGACAAGCCTATATCTGTGGAATGCAGCGGATAGGTACACAAGCGAACTACAGTTCCATTCTCTAAAAGCAATGCTATGATATATATTGAAACTAATGCCTTGATTTATGTACTTTCCATTTCCACTCTTTCTATTTTAAAAGCATCTAGAATATCAGTATTACGTTAAATTGGACATATGGTATTGATCTAGACCTGGTAGTTGATTAAACGTTATGCTACGAAGTCTACAAACCAATTGACGATAACTAGTTCAACATCATTTATGTTGATCTATTTTCTCTATTTTCTCCTCAACAAATCAAACGTTATGAGACCTTCCTCATTTGAATGATAATCTAGATCAGACATGGCAAAGTAAATTGCATATTAAATATTATTATTAATTAGGATATAATCTACATCTACATATATACACATAGTAGTAATCAATTAAAATACATTTTTTTCGCAGAGTGTAAAACTGGCAGATATGGTGCTGGCTGTTTACAAACGTGTCATTGTCTGGATGGATTCAACTGTAACACATTTACTGGTAAATGTGGCTCTGGAAACTGCATGACTGGATGGCGTGGAGAGAACTGCCAAAGTAATTTGTTAAACCATTCAGTTTAAAACGTGGTAGGCCTATCTTTATTCTTCAGTATGGTAAACTCACAGCTCATTCAACACAATTGTGTGACTAGTGATTACTCTCATGGGATTTCGTTTTCGCTAGTTTACTAACAACCAAGGTTTTTGTTGTATTGTTCGAAGCATTGTCTACGTGGAAATGCTTTTTGAAATTTAGGTTAAAATCCTTCCAAATTTGGACATAGATGGCAAATACGTGGTCGGATGAAAGACTGTTCATGAGATTGATCTTTAAATTTATAACTAAATACTCTCATGAGGAGAAACATAAATTTAATTACCACTGTTGATACAAATCATGGAGTGTCAAGGCTATTAACAATGCCATAATATCATGGCACGATAACGAAAAATGTCTGTAGCAAGGACGAGTTTTTCTAGAAAAAAACAATTGGAACATTTAAGATCAGTGTGACGGTAATTATGATATCTTACCAAAATGTAATAACATGCATTCTAACTGCATGATAGCTCATTAACTGAATTATATGATCTGTTAACTGAACGGTGTGCAAAACATTGTCGAAGACCGTTGTATTGTGTTTACATTCCTGTTCCATCAAGTATCACAAGGAATCTATATAATTCACGTAAATGAAAGGCTTAGGTTTAGAGCAAACGTGAGCTGCATCATGGACATGCGTTATCCAGTTATTGAGTAAAACACGATGTCTAAAAATCATTAATTTACGTTTAATGATGTAATACACTTTAGAACCCTGACTTACAAATTCGATTAATAATTTATACATTAACCTATATTCAACTCAACAATTGGTATCCAATTTTCAACGTGTAGTTCCAGATGATTGCAATGTTGGGTACTATGGAGACAATTGCACAGAAAAATGCCTATGTATGAACGATGCTCCCTGTAGCAATTCAGGAATGTGTCCAGACTTAAAGTGCGCCCCTGGTGCTTATTTGAACACAAATAATTCGAAATGCTACGGTAAGTATACTATGTTTCTTTTCTTGTCATCGGTAAATGTTGTGGTGCTCGCACTTTATAGAAAACTTTTAAATATTATATATATATATATATATATATATATATTAATATATGTTGTTTTGAATCAAAACAGTAGTTTATTGCTTAAGTATGGCTTGCTCCTGGAGGAACGGAAACCCACAATACTATATGTTTACATAATTCATCTCTGTAAGATAATTTTGATGCAATTTATGACTAGAAATTTCTTTCTTCAATATTTACTTTCTTGAAGAATGTCCATCTGGCTTCTTTGGTAACAACTGTACAGATGAGTGTCACTGTGAATCTGATGCATGTGATAGAGTTTCAGGAGAATGTGTTGGGTGCTGCAAGCATCCGTGGATTGATCTTCCACCCTCTAGATGTCAAGAAGGTTAGTTAACGCCAGATCGTTTACTTTTAAGTGCAATACACATTAAAGTTGTTTAATTGACTTCAGAAAGTATAAAACATATTTACAGAGATCATTTTCATTTTCAAAACGAAAGTGTTTATTTTATTATACCACTTCTTCGTTTGCTTTCTCTAAAATAAAAGTGAAAGAAAGATTAGATAACAGTGTTCGTTCTACCACTTAATTCACTAAAATACCTTCATCGTTATATAAATACCTTCATCGTTACATATGAATGTAATAAACTAACTTGATTTATATTGGTTGAAGTCTGTTATTAATTAATATAAACATGCTTAAATAGTTTGCGTAATCCATAAAAACCTTCTATATTTACATATAATCAAAGCTTTTCACATGGTAGATATGTGTAGATTTCATCACATATTCCATGGTAACTAACAAGCTATGAGCTATTTTTTTTTATACCCCTCCAACCCCTTTACCATTGGCCAATTTGATTTCTTTGTAATCAATTTGTTTACCACGAAAAAAGGATGAATATTTTACTTGCGTTGCAGGTCCGATAGCTATAACTGGACAAAAAACGAATCCAAATACTCCTTGGATTGTGACCTGTTGGATGGAATTACTGAGTGCAGAGTCTCGAGCATTCTCAATAAGCCTGTTCAGGAATGTAGTACCTTTAAATTTACACAACAGTGTATCTTTGCAGAGTTCAAGGGCTGGTTTCATTCAGAACGGTACACAATTTGCCATCTCTAATGGGCAGGTCGGAGACGAAGTCTCTTGTCTGTTCTCGTATAATCCATATATAGCTTGGCTGAACTCATCCCTGTCTTATTACGGTAGGTTGGCTGTCGATGGGAAATGTAATAAAACTAACTACCGGGATGTCGTTTCATCAAAATAATGTAAATGCGTGTTGCGCTTCTTAACAGACAAATTACTGAGATACACCATCTAAATATTGCTGTTACCTTAAAGTCAGGGCATCAAGAAATGAAATGCACGCACATGAAGCATATTAGGTTGGTAAACATTGCAAAGATCATCAGTTCCACTAGCTGCTTATTATAGTAAAGATACCTAGCAATTGTTCCGATTTAAAATTTCTGATATGTTCAGTTAAGCTGATAAACTCGTATTAGCAGTATTCAAATACAGTCTTAAAGAAGCTATTCAAATTCTGTTTCTGTCCTGTCTTTGCAATAACTCACAATTACAAGGTATTATACAATAAAGAGTAAAGTTTACTAATTGTGTAAGGTTCATATTTGCACATTGAAATTACAATATTTGGAGAAGCAAAAAGGAAGCTAACCGCCACTAAATTATTCATTTGTTGTTCTCTGAGCTTATTGTTTATTATTTTAGCTACACGACCCAAAACATGTCTCCTTAATACAATTTAAATCATGCGATACACGTTACTTTTGATTTGATGCCGATTGAATGTCAAAACTGCATGGTCATATACAATTAAACGAGCCACGGGCTGTCTCTCACTATATAAACTTGTTTGTTTGTTTGTGTGCTATACAACGTGAAATGCATGTATCAGGCAATTCCTATTGAAAGATCGTAGTGGGTGAATACAATATGGTGCTGTACAAAAGGATTATTGACTCAATGTAAGATTAACCAATCATTTCAGAACTTCCAGTTCTTAGTCACCCACCTACGGTAGCCAGCAGCAACCATACTTCCATAACCATCCAATGGGAAGCGTGGAATAGTGAGAATGATGTCGGTGATCCTCCAATGGTGGGCTACGTCGTGTACTACAAGGCGGCAACAACTGAAAGCTGGAATACTAGCTCTATGATAACTTGCAGCGAAACTCTGCAGTACACACAAACTGGTCTACAAGAAGAAACACACTATACATTCAGTGTATCCGCTGTCAGGGACGGGGAGATGGGTGCGGGTCCAATGGGTCCACCCGTTATGACAAATACTTCAGGTAAGTTTAATCAACCAGTGAATTTTTTTTAAGATATTAATGAAAAATCCAGAATGACAACACAGTGGCTCTTGGCAAATTCGTTCAGCTTCTTAATATCCCATTTACCTTGTCTCGGTAATGCTTTCTGCGAAAATAATTAAATAGGCTTCCTTATGTAACTGTTACTTTAAAAACATGTACACGCAACGCATAATAGGTGCAGCCTATGTACTTGTTTAAAGTTTTGGTAACGACAAATTGGAGGTTTTATATGTTCTAACCACCTTCCATGCATCTTTTTATGTAAATTAAGTGAGTTAATTTAAGTAAAATATGAAAATAATGTGATTGTGCTGTAATAAATATCATTTCAGCAACTTTCGCTGTTTCGACCAATGTCTCAAACAAAATGAGTACGACATATTTTGGCGTATCGGTGGAGGTAAGTTTAATGTATTTTATAGGGACTAAGCATATTTCTTTAGACAGGATTAAGGAAGTGCCCAAGGTAATTGGTGTTTTGTTTATTCGTTTATTCTGTTTTCACTATGACTTCACTTCATTTGCTGCTTATCTAAATTTGAAAACAGATTTTAAAAGTAGCTTATCATAGACTGAAGGTAAGGAAAGTACTGGTTAAGTTTAATTACCCATATATTTTAAAGGTCAAGTTGTTTCGGCGCTGTTATCAATGTTTGTTTATTTGCAACGATTTAATGCTGCTGTGAGCTCATGAGTAAAATTTCAAATGCATTAGCTCTCATTCAACATTTGGGTACGTTTCAAAAAGCTAAATTCATTTCAACTTAGATATTGGACGTATTCTTATGTTATCCCAGAAACACAAGAAGTGACACATTGAACAACTGCAATAACAAATGAGTTTTCCAAGTGTTCCTTAAATTGGTATGTTAGCGTTGATTTTAACATTGCGTTATTTTAACAGAAATCATCTACACCGACCCCATCATCAACTACCAAGGGGCTGACTGCCAAGCAGCTGACTTCTAACCAGCAATATTCTACAGACCAACCTTCAACACAGATTTCCACTAAATGGTTAACTCCCACGGAGTATACTGCTTCTCAATTAAACAATACAGACACATTGGACATGAAGATAAGTCCCACAAGAACCCAGTTACCTACGTCGGAGCAAACTACAACGGGCTTTGCCGATGAGGTCCTACCTACTGAAACTTCATCAACCACATATTCGGAATCCCAAAACTCCAATACTAAGAGGCAATCTACAATGCAAGTAACAACTACAGAGAAAACTAGCACAAATTTACCTGTTAATGACATCTCTACAACAGAGCCGCCGCAGTTACGGACAGGTTAGAAACAAATATTCACATAATGTACGAACCATCACTATAATATTAACAGTCAGGAAACTACGACCAAGTAGCTTAGATGATGACCAAGCAACGACCTACCAGACCCAGACCCCCCAAAATCGATATTCAGAATGCATAAAATCTGTCGACAGCACGACGTAAACAGCTATCTTGTATAACAGTTCCTTTTATATCTGCGGAAGCAATGCCCAATTAGTATGGCATATGTACTTGTTTGAATTTGGTTACCGCAACTTCGTATATTTGTATCTTTAAACACAGTTTTGGTACATTATGTGTATATTTCACGTACTTTGTTGTTTAACCTAATGTAACTGATGTTACTTATTGATATACGTTATCATGTTGTTATAAATATCCTTTCCAGCAACAATGCCTGTTTTCACCGATGTCCCGAACAAAGTGACTACGAAGTATGTTGGCGTATCAGTGGAGGTAAGTGTTATGTTAATTCACAGGGACTAAGCACACTTAATGAGACAGGACTAAAACTGTGCCCAGTGGACATGTTCATACATACATGTTATTTTGTTTACTGATGTCAAACATTGACTTTACGTTAGGTTATTGCAAGTATGCTTTATAACACATGTTTTGAAGGACAAGTTGTTTTGGCGCTGGTCTAAATGTACCTGATTTCATCCTTCCTGCAGTGAGCCCTTGAGTAAAGTTTCAGTCACATCATCTTTCATTCAATTCTACAATTCTAAATAGCCGCATTCTACAAACCACATTCGACAAAGTTTTCTACCAAATGGTTAACTTCAACACAGTATACTGTTTCTCATATAAAACAACACAGACACATTTGATATATAAAAAAAATAACTCCCGAACTTTCACAGTTACCCACATCAGAGGAAACTGCAAACGGGTTTTCCAATAAGGTGCTACCTACTGAATCTTCATCGACCACATATTCGGATTCCCAAAACTCCAATACTAAGAGGCAATCTACTATGAAGTTAACAACCAAAGAAACAACTATCAAAGATATACCTGCCAATGACATCTCTACAGCAGAGCCGCCGCAGTCACAGACAGGTTAGTATCACAACTTACGAAAATGTACGGACCACTACCATAAGATTAGCGGTCCGGAAACCACGACCCAGTAGTTTTCATTAAGACTGAACTGACACTCCAAGATCCATGATACGCCTCAGAACTGATATTCAAAATGCATGAACTCTTGCGTAGACTATGGACGTTGGCAAGCACCTAAATATGTTTATAAATGTTTCGGCGGGCCAACTTTTCTGTTGGCACCATAGTTTGTACATTGTTCTTTTGTATATCCTACTTAGATAGAGCCCAATCAATGGACTCATATAACTTTGTCTTTGTTATTGCTGATAATTTAATAAATAGAATATAATAAACTAAATAGAATTGTAATTTAATGTTTACAGATAGGAGCAAATATGTGCCTCGTGCCTTTCCATGTTACTGCTTATCTGAAAAGATTGATATTGTGAGCAAGTGTTTTGTGATGTTTCGAAATCAACATTTTATATTTTTCACGAAATCAAACCTTTTTAATATTACAGTTGGCTCGACGTTGAAATCGTTCTCTAATTACTTCATCTTCATTACAGCGGCAAAACGTTCTCAGTATTTAGCAATTCCTGCGGTTATCCTGCTGATTTCTGTTTTCATTGCTGGGTGTTTACTATGGTAAGAAATCCATCAGACATATATGTCAACTTTTTAGTACATTTTGTGAGAAGACGAAAACAGCATTGTGTCCTAAAGTATTCGCATTAAGGTTAATTAAGATACTCATAACATTTAACAATAAAGAAAATGGTTGTTGCAGTATGTTCGTCCGACAGGTACTCTTCGAATTTTAGCTTCCTTTGGTTGCAATATATATATATTTTTTTCATGCACATGTGGCGTTAAATCACGATTAATTAGCAATGTATGAATAGCTAGGCCTGTCTGACAATGATTCTATAACTTAGACAGTGCCACAACACAGAAAACAGAAAGACAATGTAACTAACATAGTACGTTGACCTGCCTTTTCTTTACAGACGAAAGAAATGGTATCGACAGTACTTGTTTAAATCACTTGAACTGGATTCAAATTGTACAATTCCTACGTTTGCAAAACCTTTAGACCGTCAGTTTTAGATTTTCCTTAAATAACACTACACATTTGATAGATCTAAATAGTTAATTTTCATCTCCCACGTTGCCAACTCTTACTCTTGAAAAGAGCAAAGAATGTTTATCTTGCTATTTACAGGTTTCTTTATTATTTCCCAGTCAGGTTTCAGTTGTACATTTACCTATATAACTCTGATGTTACGCAAATCTATATAACTCTTCTGTTACGCAGGTGCAAAATTCGGCGCAGGGAATCAAAATCACCCTCTGCAGAAGAAATTTATTCAATAATCAACCCTGCCTTTGCAGAACCAGGTACTTAGTACAAGGCACATATATACAATTCATTACACACACGTGTCGGCTGGACTAATTGGGAGTAATCTTGACAAATCATATAATCTTAACAGATGATATAACTCTGCTTTTTGTTATTTGCAAAAAGCAAATACTTGTAAAAAGCACAATATTTCAGTGCTTTAGTCTTCCGTTTCCATAACTGTGTTCAATTGTCTGCTAGTAAAACACAACTTAATTTGCGATGTTTCCATAAGTCTCTCTTGCATGCTACATACTGCAACGTTGATGATGTTGAAGTGTTATTTTAACTGGCGACATTTCCGCTTACATATACTTTCTTGTTCTTTTCTTGCACCGACCCTGTCTGTTTTACCCACTTCGGATAAAGTCATCAAAGTTAACGTTGTGAAGGAACCATGCTACATTGAGAATGCAAACGCCGGTCAACTTGAGTCAGCTTCAACAGAATTATCAAAAGATGCATGTATTGCTTTTGCGAATGTCACTCGAAGTATTGTTGTATCTGGGCTACCAGAGTATTATAAAGAAAACAAGAAAACATTATTGGCTGAATTCAATGTAAGTTAAAAATAATAAAACTGGGTTGCTGTATAGCTTTAATCTTCAATTACATTTGAAACAACACTGTTTTTTTTTATGAAATGCCATGTTAGGAGAGAGAGAGAGTTCACATATCCGCTATGATTTCAAAATGAAATAAAAGCTACCCATCCTCGTGTTGCAGTTAAATTTAAATTAAAAGAATAATAAATTATACTATACAGATATTGACCTGTTGCAAGTTAGTACACATTAAGCTTAATGCAATTATGTAAACAAAAATGTGAAAGCAATTCGGGTCTCACTTATTATAGCGGTTTCTGGTAATAAGAACACATACTTACGTTAACCTTATTGACGCGTGGCCAGAGTAATCTCTTTTAAGAAATCATTCTAATTGAGCCATATATATACAGTTGGTAACTGAAATGATGTTATATTATGCGATATCGTATACGTTCTTGCCACAGTTACTAAAGAAGGGTCAGCAGTTCCCGTGGACAGTTGGTGCAAAGAAGGCGAACGAAAAGAAAAACCGTTACAAGATGATTTACCCCTGTAGGTATATAGTCCGGGTAAATATAGTTACAGGAAAATAGTATATTGCATTACGATAGCAAACACAAATACCGTATTGTGTTTTAAAGACAGTGAGAAGTAATATCTTTCTTATTATGTAGTGAAATGGTGTTGTAATATTTAGTTTTTTTAAATTAGTAATACCTGCACATTGACAACCATGTATTATTATGCTTGAGGTCATTTTAATGTTTATTTCTTCAAACAATTTTGGAATCAATTAATCATTCTACCGGTTATGATACAATAAGGATTGAAATGACCTTCATGTTGTAGATATGTTTAAATTTATAGTCCCAACAGGGAGTGATATCACTTTCCATGGTATTCTGGATGCATTTTCTATATTCAGAGTCTTGATATGTTTTAAAAGGTTTATTATGGTTTAGTTTGAAGAAAGCAGTAACATTAAATGAATCCTTTTTGCCAAAGATGATCACAGCCGTGTTGTTCTAGACAAGCTGCCGGATGATGACAATTCGGACTACTTTAATGCATCGTACATAAAGGTATACATCTCAAAGCAACTGTTTAATGAGAATAAGATAGGAAAAAGGAGACTACGCCTGGCATATCTTCATTAAAGAACAGCTAAGTGATTTATGAAATTGTTCAATAAACATCAGTTCTTTATCTTACTATTGTTTTTCAATTTAAGTTTCATCAATTGCAGAAAAGAATTAATGTTTGGATACTTTGATTATTCTTGAACTCTATTTTAAAGGGAGTGATAATTAACAAATTCATGAAAATGTAGCATGACTTTCTCTATCAATAATACAGTTTCATATGTGACAAAGAACGACACCGTAAAATTTATCTGAAACTATTTTTAATGATAATGTTAATAGTTCATACAGCTATGGGTTTATTTTTAATCTCACGCTTTTACGTTTTTAAATTACAGAATGAAAATGGACAAAATTCGTTTATTGCAGCACAAGGTAGCTTATGTTTTAATTTATCACTATTAATTAGGTTTTTGCAAATTGTCTTTGTTTAATAAAACACAAAAGTATGGATAAATGCATTTCATTCAATGACATATGTAAGATTAAATGCAGTTATATTAATTCATTAGGGTATGGACTCATTTATTAGTCATAT
>JAIPMN010038863.1:0-18273 GCA_020650975.1 Apostichopus californicus
TATATATATACCGTATATATACCGTATATATACCGTATATATACCGTATATATACCGTATATATATAACGTTATTGAAAACACCCACGACTGATTGTTTGTATAGTATAGCAATTACAAAATATTTATAAGACAATAATCTGCAATATACAGAACACTGCACAATAACTCATTTAAATTGTATGGAAAAAGAACCTCAGGGGGTTTGCCTGATGCTAAATGCTAAAAACACACCGAGCTCAGTATCAAGAAAATACTGTGAAATTAACTGAAAAGAAAAATTGACAATGTCCAATCAAGTGTGGAATCTCTCCATTTGGTGCATGAGAGAGCTACATTAGGTGTACCGATAAATCTATGATGTCCACATAGTATGTTATGTTAATAGTGTACATGGGCACATTGACGTTTCACTATTTCTCTAAAAAACCATCTATGTTGCCTGACATTTGTTTGTTTTGTTTTGTTTTTATCTAAAGAAGGAATACAACTTATATATCAACATGCGCACGTTTGGCCTTCTCAATTAGCGCGACAGAAAGAAGATGCGTACCCTGAAAAGAGAAGGGGAGAAAAAACCACATATTTACCTTGAGTATATAAAAAACCAAACAATATTTCCGTGGCCCTGAGCAGTTGCTCATACTGAAAGAGCAAACGTTATTAATGAAAAGGTCAAGTGCATGACTGGTTTATTCGCCGCTCACTTCATATATAGATATTTTTTTTCTTTTTATTGTCCCTAACTGTTTCTCTTATAATTTCTTGCTAAGTAACTGCGTCGATAATGCTACAGGCAATTTGGTCTGGAGAACATACGTAATAATTGTGGACTTCCGACGCTAAGTTTTTGTTAAGCGGTGCCTTTAGGCTTGGTTTCTCTTGTGTGTGTTTGTATGTGGTTTGAGAGGTGGGGGGGGGGGGGGTGAGGAATTAAAACGAGGAATAAATGTATCCTGTCCTTAGGAGAATCGAAGAGAAATCATCTTCTTTAACTTATGACAAACAGAAGTGATTATTTAAGAAGATCCACTTCTTCGAACCAACATTTATAAAAAAATATATTTATATTTTGAAATGTAATTTTTAACGGTTTGGATGTTTCACATAATTATATACGGGAGTTAGGTCCTGGGCGTGTCAAAGAATTAGATCACAAATCCACAATTTTATAATTATTATTTTAACTTCTAAGTTGATATGGATGTCATACATTGGTGTTTTTTTTCTCTCAAAATGTTGATGTTCAAATTGTCATGAATATGACAACTTTATCAAATTAATAGAAATGTTTACATGATAAAACAAAATATACAACAACACTACTGTTTAATGTTAATTGGAAAGAGCTGTACGTGAGTTACGAACGACCCTAAAAGGTTTCACCTTCTACATGTGACTCGACATCGCTAATTGGATAAAACTGGTTCCCACGTGACATGACTTTTATTCGAATCTGTTTGTGTGCGTGTGGGTGCATGTGTGTTTGTTTGTATGTTACTACTTTTTCTTTCATACGATGACAGTTTGCAAAATCTAGACAATGGTCTCCCACTTCCACGTCCAGTGAGGTATGAAGTCAGTCTTTTTACTCAGCTACACGGTAGATGAGAAACTCAGTTGCATAAATGGATATGCACCGGGCTATTAAAATTGGCATTTATGCGCATTTCAGGCTTGTTTATGTCTTTAAATTTGTTTTCTTGTTAGTCTATTGTTTCTTTGTTCAATGTAGAATTCACACCCTCCTTTAAGATCACTCAGCTGTGCATAAAATAAAACCTTGTTGTAAACATGCTATTCCTATCGGCAATGTCTTTTAAATTTATTGAGACAAAAAGTAAAAACCTTTTAAATATCGCCAAATTATTCACCTGTAAACCTTATAACAAGAAAGATAAAAATGCACAGGTTCTCGGATGTTACATTAGCAATTAACCTTAGGGGGAGAAACCCAGTCATGTTGAAAGGATTGATTAGTTACTAAAACCAACCATTTTGAAAGTCAAATACTTTAAAACACGTTGAATATGGATATCCCAGATCACTATGTATTATATGATATTTTAAGATATTGTCATTAAATATACAACATGCATGCCAACTTATTTATACTAAAGTGAAGAAGGGATGAGAAGAAACACTTAATATTTTGAGGTAATAAACTTTTAATGACACAGTGGAAAAACCGCACAATGTGATATTTCTAACAATCCATCACGTTACCATGTTCCAGTGTATATAATTATGAGCTGTGCAAAACACTGTTAGTTCTCAACTGTTGTGTCAGCCCTAATTGCCTAACCTTTCCAATTCACCATCGAATTTCTAAAATGCCATTAAAATCACATTCATCCAGGAGATGTGAGTAGTGTACCCCCCGTGTACCCCCCCCCCCCCCCATCCACTGGCCCCTGCCCCGCCTTTTCAATCTGTAGAACAAAAGTATGGTTGTTTTTTTTTGGGTGGGGTGGGGAAGACCCTCCCCCCCCCCCATTCATCCCTACACCAGTGCCACTACCCTTCTTTCTAAACTCTTGGACCCGCCCACCACTGCAAGTATTACACATCCATGATATCAATTGCAGGAACTCGCGAAGAAGCCTCATTGGCTTATCAAAGCCGCAAGCTGACCGAAGTCAGTCTCTTACATTCATATTTAACGTCCATGATTATGAATTGTCAATTATCAACAACTCTGTAACTGGACGACATACATTAATCTTGGAATGACTCGAACCGTGGACGTAATGATTGGAAGGCACCGGCGTTAACCACTGAGCTAACACTCCACTATATACAGTGGCACGCTTGATAAATTGTGCCAACGTCTATATAGATGGCGTCATCATGAATTAATCACGATTTTTTTCCTATGAGATCCTCGTAAAGGGGGAACAAGTATATAAGAAGTACTCACCCATATACATCGTTGACCGGTATGACCATGATTTGACCTTTAGCAAGAAGGTGTTTCGCGTTAGATGACAACTCGCTTTCAAAAACCCTTTGGCGGAATTATACTCTCCCTCCATATAAAATAAAAGATAAATGACGTATGTATAGTGTATAGTATCTATTAGTCAGGTTGTTGAAACAATGTCCTCTGGTGAAATGCCAAGAAGTGCGTAATATGTCTAAACGGTTTTGATAGCGAAATAGTAAAAGAAATTGTCGTATCCTGTATAACCAGAGGTTGTTTTGGAAATGATTATACAATACAACACTTTTTCGAGAAGATGTGACGTATGCTTAGCTTAAATTGACTGAACACTTATAAGGTTTCGCCATTCATTTTCCAAGCTATTTTCATGACTCCCTTAATCATGCGGTCATAGCCATAGATTGATGGTAAAAAAAATTGGATGAGTTTGATATTACCGAATATTTTACGAGGTTTTCTTTTTAGAGTAATGTTGTAAAAGAATTGACTTTCATGATGTCCATTTCTCTGTTATTAAATGTATTAATTAGATGTGTTAAAGATGTCCATGCGGCCCTCGAAAGAATAACAAAAAAACGGTACCCGTCCATCTTGTATAAGTCAGATATATGGGCACTAAAGGCCTTGCGCCTGATCAGCCTTATAACCTTAAAGGCATTGAAGACTCGCCCCAAACCGCGTGCCGCCCTCTGAAAAAGAAAAGTTAACTTTCCGTTGCTTGCAAGTGAAGTTTTCTTCTTATCGCTACAAAATGCAGACAGTAATGAAACGTGATACGTTGTTATCTTTTACCTGGACCTGAGATCAGGGAGTTCCATTACAAATCCCTGCTGAGATGTCCATCGCTGCTATGTACACTATGTTGTGGGTATTGACCGTTGCTACATGTATTGACTGTACACTAGTGTATAATTACCGACGGTAGCAAGCTGTGTGTGTATTTTGGGGGGATCGATGGTGGTGTCTAACACTTCTGTTACACCTCATTCGAAACTAGGTCAGATTATCGGCATCAGACGTTTCTTTGTGCGCGAGTCTTCACACCCTTTAAACCCGAAACGCAGCTCACCACGTGACTTAAAGAATAACTGAACAACCCAATGTCAGCGAACCATTCTTCCTTTCCAGTTTATAAAAAATAACAATAAAATACTCAGTCTTTAGCTTGCGGGGGAAGTCAATGAACTGAAAAATTTCCACTATAATAAGAACCGAACGACAGACCTTCAGATGGCCAGCATAAATCTTCCTTGATTAAATTTGATTTTTTTTTATTTGTGTTTTTGTCACGACATTAGTCTAGTCAACATTGTTTACCATGACAACGGTGGACTTTGTCATGGCAACTAGTTCATGGTATTTGTTTTTTGATTTTGTTTTTTTTTACATTGGAATCAATACGAATATTTTTGTTTGGTATAATTTTTTGCCCATCTTCTCGTGTATCATACGGGGTGATCTGTTTCCAATAAACGACATATATAATTCACTCGCCGTAGAAAATGTTGAAACCACTCAACTTTTAATCGTTTTGAAACGTCTATTATTTTACCAAAAAATGGTAGGTAGAAAGAAAAGAATTTGACAAACAAAATAACTCATGTTGTTATTCTGTTATTTATTTGTTGTATTCTTCTCATTCTTCTTTTTGATAGATAGGATTGGCTATTGGATATTCATCAACGGGAATAATGGCCTATTATCTTCTTCCAGAGTTTGGTTGGCGGGGATTGACCGGTTTGGTTTGCACCATTGGCGTGATGAACTTTATCATGATAGTAGTAAGTTCTAAACACTTTTCTATTTTATTCATATACGAATTCCCGTCAGTTTAAGTTGTCGCTCCAGTCGACCGTGACGTCATAATTTTAAATGATTAATAGGGCGGGAAACTGCCTCCGATACATGGAGCCTATCGTGCTCTTACAAACAAATTTTCTGTGGACGTCCGTAATAGAGTTTTGGTTTCCCCGAATGGGTGTCATTGAAGCAGTCACAAACCTGTGCGTAATAGAGTGTGATGTTCACTAATCCGTGTCCATACAGCACGTATACCTGTGTGTATAATAGAGTATAATATTCACCAATGTATGTACAACAGCACGTGGTATATACCTGTTCGTAAGAGAGTTTGTTTGGTGTTCACCCAGGGAGTTGTTCACCAATGTATGTACAACAGCACGTAGACCTGTGCGTAAGAGAGTTTGTTTGGTGTTCACTAATGTATGTACAACATCACTTGGACCTGTGCGTAATACGACACCACCACACAGACATGTACGTTCACGAATTTTGTTACAATACACACATAAATATAAGACTGGTTGTTGAAACGTGTTGGTAACAGCCTACCACGACCTTTACATCTAGACCTAAAAATAATTCTCAACACTTGTCGTTAGTAATCATAAAGGTCGCATACATTGGCATTATGACTTCAATTATATATATTTTTTAAATCAATTTTAATACAATAACAGTTATTATTGGTATGTGTGACTTGTAACAACGAATGATGATACATCTAAGAGAGTGGGTAGATGTATGTAGTATCACGTAGAAATAATATGCAAGAAGAGTTTTCTTTTAAAATTTGTAACATTATTGGAAACATAATGAAGCTATACAATCGGGGATTGTTTTCCTCTCTATTATGTGTCCATTTATAAATAATTAAAAGTTTCCCTTTTCTCAGTGAAAAATACTCAATTCTTTTTTATTTAATTTTTGTAAGTAATAAGCGCCCTCATTTTTAATTTAAAGTGCCCTTTGTTAGTATTAAAGGAGACCCCTTTTTTTAGCATTAATTACAAAGTGATTTTTCTTTTGGTTGAAAAATTCAAATGTTTGTAATTAAATTGGAAACTTATGTTGAAAAACAAAGCTTCCAAAGGAAGACTCGAACACGTGCTTTTGCTCAAGAAAGTCAAGTCATTTCCCATGTGAGTCGAGTCATTTCGGTTTTGCCATCTTGAGTCAAGTCTATAAGGAAATGGTGGTTCAGACTCATGTCAAGTAAAGTTTTTTTTTTATAGAAAATGCGACTCGATTCGACTCAAGCATAAGTCAGTGACTTGACTTGATGGAAGATTGCCGAAACCGACTGTTCACGGTGCCGGACGAATATAATTCAATCCGGGTTACTTTTTTCTCTCATCCAATCAGATCCTCCCATCTTCACCACGTCAGCTGGCTCTCATCGGTGACAATGTTAAAGCCTACAGCTCGTTGAGATACATCTTCAAGTTGAATGGAGGCAAAATGCAAAATGGAGCGTTGAGAGATATTGGCAGAATACCAAGGGTGATGTATTTTTTATATATTTTTTCTTTGTGATTAGTTGCTTTTCTTTCTCAACAACTGATCAGACATTCCCCATCTCCCTTCCGCCCCGGGTAAGGCCCTCCGTGGTTGAAGTTTAATGGACAAGTTGAGAAAGTTAACAAAACAAAAACAGACAAAACCAAAAACAGCAGGATAAATAGACACATGCCATAAAATACATGGGTATATGCAAATTCATACCATGCATGGTGAGTAAATTGGGCACACAAAAAAAAACGGGATTCCTGCATATATAGTTGATACATTTACTGGAGGCGAAGAAACATAAAAGAATATCTGAGATATTACCAAAATAATTATATTTATATTTATCTTTATATTTATATTTATATTTATCAGATAGCAGAGTATCTGGCAATGTTAGGAAGATATACAACCGAACTGTAGATTTTTTTTTTGTTTTTTTTTTGGCGAGGGTTATTGACTTCTCACTAAATATTCGTCCTGAATTTCACTTTATAGGTCGAATTATACTTGGCGTGATAAGCAAACTACTCAAGCAAAATATTTTCAATATATATCAGTGAGCATTCATCACTACGGCCCGTTATATACGCCTGTATTCTTTCCACGCATCAGTATTTCTCTAATTTTTATTTTTCTCTCTCTCGCCCTGTTCTCTCTGTAGGAAACGTCATATACTTGAAAAATTTAAAACCTCTTTTTCAAACTATTTGCCACGAATGAATGGTTCAGTTATCAATACATACCATACTTATTTATTAATGAATCTAAAATATTTCTCAAAAGGAAGAAAGCCAAATAAGAACGAAAGAGGGTGTTGGGGGGGGGGGGGAGACTTCGAATTATGAAGGCATAGTGGAACTAAGTGCCTATACTCACTCTAAGAAATCACATCTGGAGATTTGGAAAGGGGAAATATTAGCTCTACGGTCTTCTGGGACATTAGATGGTGTAATATTTCAAACTTACGATTTATTTTCTGAGTTAGGCTGATTTCTCGTGTCTCCTATCTTCAAAGGAACTGTCAATTAAACTCCTTTTTCAAGGGGGAGAGCTTTCCATTAAATATCGCTCGCTCTTATCAAAATTGACTCATGATAAAAAACAAAAAGACAAGTGGTATTAAATTCTGATTTGCCTGCGAAATAAAAAAAACTGTGAAGATAAAGAAAGAAACTCCTTTTTCGAATCCGTCTGTCACGTTTGAGTTAGAAGAGGTTTCACTTGCCACGTGACAGGTCAAAGGCCATAAAGAAGACTAGTTTTGAGTCGTTTCTTCTAATTAATTAACAAAATGTTGACTAAATTTGTTTGACAACTTGCTTTTGTTGTTGCTTCATGTGTCCAACTCCAAGAATATTTTCTTTAAAGATGTAAAAGATCTGAAAGTTATAAATCTTTCTCGATTTATTCTTCCTCTCTCCCTCTCTCACAGGCTCGAATGGGTGAAGTACGGAGCGTTTTTCGAGATCGCTGTGCCTCACACTTGTCAATAGTTATTTGGATTGGAAGGTTCGTCTTGTTGTCTTCGTCTAAACAAGCCAATGAATTGTGTAGTTTCGTTCGCCGTTGCTATCATACAAGACTTTAAAGCTTGTAATTTATGAAGATGGGTTTATTCAGAAAACGTATATAATTTACCGAAGTACAGAATTCAAGTAATCTCTACAACCACCGTTCCAGTTTCCAATTTATTCTACTTTCATGAAAGTGAAGTACAAGATGTGTGTACAGAACGAGATGCAGAATGAGTCACAAGTTCATGTTACTAATACAAGACACAAAAGTCTTGCAGTTTTTGCATCACCCCTCCCCCTTCCTCTCCCCTTCCTCCCCTTCCTCTCCCCTTTCATCTCCCTTCCTACCCCTTCCTCTCCCCTTCCTCCCCCCTTCATCTCCCCTTCTTCCCTTGCTCCTCTTTCCTCCCCTTCCTCCCCTTCCTCCCCATCCTTCCCTTCCTCCCCCTTCCTCCCCCTTCCTCCCCCTTCCCCCCTTCCTCCCCTTCCTCCCCTTCCTCCCCCTCCGCTACCTCCCCCTTCCTCCCCTCCCCTTCCTCCCCTTCCACCACCTTCCCCACCTCATGTCGTAAACTCGTTACAATACAGCTGATTAACTTCACTGTTAAACTATTCAGTTTTCACTTCCAAACGTCTTGAGGGCCCATAAATGAATTGCGCACATTTAATAGTTAAGTTACTTCTTAAATACTAACATTAGATACATTGTCTAAGCATGTAGTTGACACTTTGGTGTCCTATAGTCAAAGTTTTTTGATATACAGGTTGTGCTGTAAGTGAAATAAGCCTGCCATTCTTTTACAAACTTGAAGAAAAAGTAGACATAATTCTTCTCTGTTTACTATTTTGGTTTTGAAAACTTGATTATATTTCTTGTGAAAGTTGGTTTATGTGAAACCATGGATCATTCGTCGAGTGATTCATAGAATCGCTGATATGCTTAACTTCCCACTTACCACCCCACCCCCGTTACCACCCCCCCCCCCTCACTATCCCAAAGGACTCTAGTCAAGCCTATGGAAGAAAATACGGCTCAATCCTCCATTGAAGTCTTAACTCTTCAAATTATGGAGGGGCGATTGCTTCCAGACCGGGACCCCCTGCGTTCCCTTCCCCTTACCTAAACACCCCACCCTTCCCTTTTCCTGAAAACGTTGACTGATAATGATCAAGATATTTCCTTTCCATTCCCTTCGAAAGAAACCCATTAAAATCAACAATATGACCAACTAAATTCATCCAATACTTTCATCTTCTTTTTAAATGAAAGAGATCTTCTTTCACAATATTGCTTATACAACTTCATTTATCACGTTATCTCCCTTTTCAGATACTTAACACAATTCGCAGTGATTGGCGCACAGCTGGGTGGCTCTATACTACTATTCAAACCATTTTACACCAAAGACACTCTTGGTTCATTAACATTTACTATGTTCCATCCGAGGAATGGCTCCTCATCTTTTGCTCACAATATAACAGAACTTCAAGTATTTTCACTGGGAGCTGCGGGGGAACTAGCAGGTAATATAAGAAAACTGTGTTATCAAATCATAGCTTTCATGACTTAACCGTATATATTTGGACAAAATCCAGATTACGTGTGCATCATTGTACTAGCGTGCCAGTGTGTCATTTGTAGTGTGTCGAGTGTTATGTGCACTGTGTAGGGTGTATTGTGTATTGTGCAGTCCGTCGTGTGAAGTGTGCATGTTTTAGGATACAGTGTGCAGTGTGTTTGTATATTACGCAGCACAGACTATATTAAAATGAAGTTAAAATGTGTTAAACATTAAATTTAGGTTACTTCAAGTTTTGGTTATACTTCTCAGAAAGTATTTTCCCTGAACATTTACGTTCATTCTCTTCGTGTATATTTCTATGGGATAAATACATTTCCCGGAGACCGGAGCATGCTATAGCCTATATATAGATTATTATGTCGTTCAAACGTATAGCCTAACACGAACTTTTGCATAGCCTACACTCACACTTCCTTTATGTTATTCCATTCACAGGTTCGATGGTAATAGTCCCAATGATCAGATGCTTCGGTGTGAAACAAAACTTATTCCTAACAACCTCCATTTACACAGTAGTTTCCATATATGTCGTGACAGGAGTAATATTGCAGCAAAGGTATGTAATATTTACTCACACTCTCTCATTTCAGAAATAAAAAGGGTGAGAATTCACTCCGAAAGAGACTAGTTCTTCTTATGATGAATTCCTACCAAATTTAACTCCAAATAGAGCAACATTATGCACCAGTCGCAAGAGTTAGTCCTTCGTGAAGCGACTAATCTCTAAATTTACTCCTCAAAGGAGTGATCTCATTTTGCACAATTTATGATGACAATGTAGCTCGTTTCTTATTTCCATTCCTCTCATCTTATTCACATATCTTGCACTTCTTCACTTCGTCTTGGAGATGATGAACATTTACAATCTTGACTCCAACCTGGTGGAGGAGGCAGGGGCAGGAGGGGGGGGGGCTCGCTTTAACGGTTCATTTGAAGGGTGCCAAGACCGACCAGTCTGCCACCCACACACATATATACTAGTAAAAGTGGTTAACATAAAGTCGGCCAGCTTCGTCAAGATCGTTGCATCGCAAAAGCATAACACTATGCTATTCACTGCACTTTTAGTTTAACATTAATATTACAAATTCTATGCAGCAGGTTAAGACATGAACTTAGAAGTATGAAAAGCATAATTAAAAGATATTGTCAACTTTAATTCTGTCATATATGGTTAAACTTTTAAAAAGATAGTCAGCTTCCTGACAATTTCGAGTTTCTTAAATTATAATTTTATTTATTATTATTATTATATTATAAAATATTCGTATGTAGTAATCGAAACCACAACGCATTATTTGCATTGTGGTCATATATCTTAAATGTACAGCCGGCATGATCGATTACATATACATTGCCGTAAAAATAAATCAATCAATCAATACTAGTAAATAATGCATGCCCAATGAATAACACTATAAAGTCTTTTGGAAACCAATTCAATAAAAGTCGGAAGAACTTATAATTATTACTTCTTGTCACCCAGTATCAAATTTTCTTCATCTCGATAATATTGTTCTATTTACCATTTTAATATCAGTAAAAACCATTCCTGTCATTGTTTACCTCAAAACTGCCACCATTGGCATTCCTATATTCAAACCATATTTATTTTTGTATAAATAGATTGCTGATGAATATATATCAACGTAATTTATTCTCATTGTTTCCATAATGTCTTCAAAAAGTTGCACACGATATCATCATTTATATATATTCATATACGAGAGTCGAAATAAGTGATTGCTGCATGCATCAAGTCGATATTTATTTTAACTTATCCCTTTGCCCCTTGTTTGGGGTCTGTTGACATTTGGATGGGTAGATTTATGACGAACGAAGACAAAATGTTAAAAAAGCTAATAGACGACTGTTTATTTAGTATACAAGAACTAATGTTGGCTCATATATACGTATACCCTGTATTTATATACAGATGTATATATGTCTGAAATTTATTGATGATCTACTCCCCTTTACGACGACAAAACCGCTTATTTTTGCGCAGCTGGAAAACTTTTGACATCATTGTAATAGGCACAGAGATCAGATTCACGTGAGGGGTCTTTATGAGCTAAAAAAGCTATTATCCTCTGTATGATTGTACAATATTATAGATTTTTGTTTTCAAAGTCGAGGAAAAATCATAACAGAGTGAAATTAATAATCTTTTATGAGTTGATATACATCAATATACGCACATTAATGGTAACAATAATAATAATAAAAAATAATAATAATGGTGATTTATAACGCGCGCATATCCACCCGGAAGAGTGCTCAAGGCGCGGGAGAGAAATAGAAGGGAAAAAAGGCCAAAAAAAAAATGAAGAAAAGAATTATTGATGAATGCTTGACGCATAAGTTGAGTTTTCAGAAGTTTTTTGAACGAAGGCTCTAAGAAACATTTTTCTAAATTTAATTGGACGACTAATTAAGCGAAAAATAAGAAAAGGACAAGGAAGCTTCATGAATTGCAGCTTGTAAATGTTTCGAAGTTATGCAGTAACAAACTCTCATAACAATAAAGGTTATCAGCTATTTAGCTAGTCAACTTTCATTCAATATGATGACGTGATAAGAATGTTGAACATTGTTGACGCATGATTTGCCTTAACACATAACTTGCACCAAACTGGAAATGCGTCAGGAGTGCCTGAGGGGTAGGGGATGGGGGGGGTGGGGGAGGGGGTCCGTATGATGAGGATCAATTAACTTTATTAAACAGTGTTCACTGGTTAACCCTCGTATGGTGTAAAATATCTTAGAAGGTAACTTAGTGTATACTCTATTTGTAATTTTGGCTTTTTGGTTTAATAATATACTTTACTCGGTAGATTTTAATAAACTTGTCGATCAATTCCAATCAGCCTAAGACTAGGATTAACTTTAAGAACGGATTTTTTTTTTGTAATATGGCTTAGTCCCAATAAATATAGTTACTACCAAAATCTGGTTTTAAGTTTCAAGTTAATCATTTATCAAATATGATCGAAGCCTGGGTTGCTCATTAATGACACATGTGATGATGAATATTTGAGCTCCTCAGCTTTGACTGATTTGATAATGTTAATTCCATGTTTTATAATTATCATTATATAAGCAAGTATAGTGACGTTTGACGTATGAGATGCCGATACCTGACGTGTTATCGCCAGTTTGTATACGTGAGTCAGCCCGGCACATGTTTTAAGAATCAACTCTGAAGTCATCATTCATGACTTAACCGGGAAAAAAGGCTTTTCCTTTAGGCATGCATGGTTTATTTATTTATTTATATTTTTTTTGCGTGCTGGGTATTGAACTTTGCAGTGTGGTCCCCGTTCGCCAGGCAAATAATAGATATTATTTCTTAAACAAAGCCTGGGAATGAATTTTAGTTTGGTTACTACACCAAGCTGTATCCACAATACCATAGTCCTTGTCAAGATGCTGGTTGTAAATTTTGAATACCGGTATGTTTTGGGATTTTTCAAGTCCCAATTTTTTTTCATATTGATTATATGAGGGGATCATTTAAATATATGCGTGCTGAACCATGGAATTTAATTTTAAGACTAGTATTGCCTTTAAACTGATAATCTTCCAAATTGTTAGACGTAAAAAAAATCTATATTCTATATATTTTCCTTTCTGATTTTTGGCTTTGAAAAAGACTGAAGCAGTTGTTATAAAGCATTATTTTAAGAAACAAACAAAATTTCCTTTTTTTCTTCTTCTTTTAGATGGCTGGTTATCGCATGTAGTGTTGTATCTAGTGCCGTTGCTAGGGCGTCAGCTAACCTAATGGTGGTATACACAACAGATGCGTATCCTACACAGTTTCGCGCAACTGCTTTCAGTGTGAGTGAGATGTTCGTATCATTGGCGGTCGTTTCTGGATTTTTATTATCCGAGGTAATTAATTAACGGCATGTGATATCAATTCCATCTTTTGTTTTAAGTTATTTTACACTGCAGTACACTACGACTGACAGTTGACTTAAAACGCATTTGAAAAGTTAATTCAACGCGAACAGAAATTGGAGATATAATTTGAGTAAACATTCACAGAGAGAGACCCGGTCTTTCACCTACTTTGAATAACAATTAATGCGGTGAAATCAATGAGACAATTAGCGGTATAATGCGGGGACCTTGACGGACACATCGGGTCAAGTGACAAGAATATAACAGTTTCCACTTTATGAAATATTGTAGTAAATAGTTTATCAATTATATCCCTGGCAATTTCCGGATACGATATCAAATGAAAATTTCTGTCAGGAAACGAGAATTTAAAGCAAAGTCTCCATCCTTTATTTGTTGTTGCTTTTTTCATCTGCGCATGTGCAGAACTAGCAAATGTGTTACCTGTTTTTGTTCACTAATCCAGAAGTTAATACGCACTTGCGCAGAAAACAAATGAAAATTTCATATAACTCAAATTGTATAATCAAGTACACATGCTGATGTGTGCACAGCTTTAGTTGTATGGAAGTCATCGACGACTAAAGACTTGCAATGACGCCAATTTTGAGTTATTGCTACAAAAGAGTATACGTTGTGTTTGCTGTTTTTGTAAAAAAAAAAAACTTCTTTTACTTATTTGGGAACACGAAATCAGCAAAAGTGAAACAATGTGGAAGACAAGAAAGAAAAAAAAAAGAAAACGAGGGTTATAAAACGAACTGTGAAATATGTAAAAAATATTCTTTCTAAAGATTTTGGCGTTCTCTTTTTGTAAAACAAAATTGCAAAGAGAAATATTCCATAAGCCAACAAAGAACTACATAAATATTTATAATATTTTCGTTTTCTTTCTTTCCAGTTGCTCTCTGCAAATAATTTCATCTTGGAATTGTGTTTCTTCTCCACCTCAAGTTTCATCACAAGTATGTCCTTAGCATTCCTCCCGATTGAGACCAAACAGAGACCGATAGAGGTAAGATGTGGTATTCTAGCATCCTACATGTCCAACGGACGACTATCGCCCCTTCACATACACTTCTCCCTCACCGCCACCCACCACTCCCACCCCACCCCTATAACAGATTGACTATAAAAACGAACACACCAAAAAGAAAGATATAAACCAAAACGAAGACTGAAATAGGACAAACAGACAAGACAAGTCAAGACAAGACAAGACAGAACAAGATAAAGTAGATCCCTAAAGTACAGGACAAGACAAACGAAGACAACACAGACAAGATCAAACACACAGGACGAGATAAACAATGCAGGACAGGACAAAGAAAGACACCCGAACAGGACAAAGCAAATCAGGACAGGACAGGACAAAGCAAAACAAGGCAGAATAAGATAAAAACAATAAAAGACAGGGCAAAAAAGCGAACAAGACAAATCAAATCAGGACAGGACAGGACAAAGCAAAACAAGGCAGAATAAGATAAAAACAATAAAGGACAGGGCAAAAAAACGAACAAGACAAATCAAATCAGGACAGGACAGGACAAAGCAATGCAGAGAAAATACAAGACAGGACAGCAAAACCAACACGACAGGACAAGATATAAACAATACAGGACAGGACAACACAAAACAAAACAAACAAACAAAACCGAACAAGTGAAACCAAATCAGGAAGTGCTGCATTTTTGCTTTCAAGAAGTCACGAACTCTCATATAGCATATGCCTCACCGTTAACTTTCAAATATTTTCCGAAAAAAAAACGTTCCTAAACTGAATATGACGATTTATCTATCTTCTAGCTCTTTTCTATAGTAATTAATTATTATTTCTGTCTAGTATCAAATTGATTTCGATTGTTTATACTTTTGTTAAGAACCAGAGAGACAACATAAACCATCATATTAAGGAATTATTAATAACCTTCAATTATTGTTTTGCTGTCGAATTTCTATTCAAATGAGAAATATTTTCAGTTTGTTTTGAACTATACAATTTAGAAATAGCAACAAAAACATGTCAAGATACAAAAAAAATATTTGTAGTTTCTAATTTCGATACAGTCGTCTGTTTAAGTTCATTTCTCTTGTCCATTTGGACGACTTTATAATCATTTTATGATCATTTCGTTTGATTTATTCAATCCCGCAACATCTCACCTTCGTTTTCTTCTCCCCCCCCCCCTCTTTTCCCCCTTCACCTCTCTCTCTTCAGGAAACGTGAAACCTTGAAGGATGCTTCACAGTGCTGAAGGACAACAACAAGCTAGACGATATTGGATGCAGAATGGATGTAAGCATCCACTTCGGTCGGCGAAGAGACTGTTCTGCCAATCTTTTTCTTTATTCGTCTTCTTCTTCTTCTTCGTTTTTTCAATTACATCTTTTTTACACGATTTTGACTTACTTAAGAGGGTCAGCCAAAGTTTCGTATGAGGTATAGGCGGTTTACAAACCTCTTTTTTTCTGTACATCGAAAAAAGAAAACCTAACATAAAAATGCTGTATACAGAAGACCTATCGTTTAAAAGAGAGAGAAAAACACACAATTTATGACTTATGATTCATATTCGTCACATAAAATTGTAATGATATCTCTTTTCTATCTTCGAAAGTTGAATCTTGCAAAGATTGAAATTTTGAGTGAATAGTCAGGTCTTAAATTGGTGATTGATAAAAAATAAACAATTCAACTATTTTATGATATCGAAGATACCACGTGTTCATTGGTGTCGATATTGAAGACATTTTGTTTGGGGGGGGGGGGTGATCATTGTGGTGCCATAGGGCGAGGGGTTGGGTGAAAGATGGTCTTTTATTTTGACTCTATGTTCATCTGATGTTGTCGCGCATGCGCCGGTCGACGAATTGATTGCTTGTTTTTGTGGAGATGGGGGCTCAATATTTTCCTTTTCCACTTCAAGTAGGAGGCGAATCAATATCGAGAAATGTATGAGTAAAGTTCTCATTAACAGCAAAGACCTGATTCGTACGAAAGTTTTTTTTTGCGTTACTCCCAATGTAAAGACGTATAACCCTCTCCACCCCCCCCCCCAACCCCACCGTCGAGACGATTCCCTATCCGTAGTATAACTCATCTTTTTTGACGGACGCGTGGAGGTATATTAGATGTCAAATCGATGACGCATGCGTGGATGACCGAAGCAGAATACCAAAAGTATAAGACGGTCAAACGTTTCGACGCTAGTAAGACCTTCGCCAGTGACCGAATTACAAAGTTAGAAAAACACCACAAGTTACTCAAATGAAAAGTCAGCCTCGGTAGGTCAATTTGTAACTTGAATACTTCTTTCTACCACCCCCCCCCCCCCTGCTCCTCCCTCAGGTAAGAGGGCATTGGATTTTGAGTGAATGATATCCCCAGGTTGTAAAATGATTGCAATTTTTCGAGGAAAACCTACAACTGTGACAACGCTGCAAACTAGGGAGAAATAATGGTGATATTACTGTTCTGTAACGTATATCAATTTACCTACACAGGCTTTTAGATTGGCACATTTTAAGATCATTTCCGTATCATTTCTCTTTATGTATAAACATCGAAAGAGTATGAGACACTATAAACATTTTTGTATTATGTTTTTTTTTATTATTGAGGATCACGGCAAACTGTTTCCCTCCTTGAGAGAGGGAGGATGACCAAATTATTTCAAAATATTAAATATCTTGACGAGGATGGAAATATTTCTTTAAGAACATATAAATGATCAATTTATCTTCGAGCAGTTATAACTAAGTGGTTTTTAAACCCATTATGGTAGTTTCCTAGTTTTCAAACATACCAGTTGACATCGAGATGTTGTTATCTTATTGAGGTTGTTCAATGATTAATTATGTGAGGAAACCTCAGCCATGTTTAAAAAAATGAAATTCATTGTACAGTACGTTGCATACTTCAATAAAACGGAGAAATCAAAACTCGGCCTTGTTTCAATATTCATCTTTCTAAATTTAATTTATGTGTTCACTAATCTTGTTATGCTACCTCCCGTTTTGAGTTAAGCTATGATCATGGCTGCGTATACATTATACACGATCTTACTCTACGATTCCAGTGAACATCCCAGTAATAAAACAAGTTTATACCAATTTGAATTATTTGAGTAAGTTGGAGGACCAAATGATTTAACTTTAACATCGTCATTGTCTGGTTTCAAGTCAACTTTCATTATATTACACTCTTTTTAAACCAGAGTATGATGCCTAGGCACTTGTTTAAAGGGTGTGAAGACTCGCGCAAAAAGAAACGTCTAATGCCGGTAATCTGACCTAGTTTCGAATGAAGTGTAACAGAAGTTTTAGACACCACCATCGATCCCAGAAAATACACACACACACAGCTTGCTACCATCGGTAATTAGACACTAGTGTACAGTCAGTACATACAGCTGCGGTCAATACCCACAGCACAGTGTACAAACAATACAGCGATGGACATCTCAGGTCCAGCTAAAGATAACAAGGTATCACGTTTCATTACTGTACTGTCTGCATTTTGTAGCGACACGAACAAAACGTCACTTGCAAGCAACGGAAAGTTAACTTTTTTAGATGGCCGCACGCGGTTTGGGGCGAGTCTTCAATGCCTTTAAGTGGCACTAACACCATAGGCCCAGACACTGTAGTCAGACTCAAGTACAATAAACATGTTATGGGGCGGTATTACACAACCACAGAGGCGATCCAGGAAAATGCTTGATGCTTTGTTGGTTATTATATATTGAAACCGTGTCAGACATTTTGTAGTTAGTAAGACTCCGTGATGTGAAGAGTTATATGTCAATACATGATAAGAAGCATTTAGTTTGAAGTTCATTTATAAAATATTAACAGCTGCGATTATATGATATGACAATGCATGATCTAAACATGCACGCAGGCAGACTTATAGTGCGAGTAAAACAGCAGGAGTACAATTCCACTTGGTATGCGTACTATTGTCCAGAGGTTCGAAACCGGTAAGGAAGGTCGTAATTCCCACTGTAGGC
>JAIPMN010038871.1:0-29658 GCA_020650975.1 Apostichopus californicus
TGTCCGAAACGCTCATAAAGTAACTTTTAATGAACACTGAGGATTTGAACATATAATAAGTTCAAAACTGTCATTATACCTTGTAGGTAGCTTGTCAACAACAAAGACCTCTTTGTTACAAATGTAACTTTTGAAATGATATGCGTTGTGTAGAAAACATTACAGTGATGTCCTAATACAGTTGTGGTGATGTCCAAAACAGAGTCCAAGACAGTCTTATTCAAATCTATGAAACAAGTGTTTGCATTTTTCATTAAATTTCAAATGAATTTGATGCTGTTTGTTAACATCACATACTGTATTGTGATGAACTGATATATATTGCTAAGTATTAACAAGCATGGCCTTCGTTTAATAATTTGTCTTGTTGATCACTTGGATCACTTGTATCCCTTTTCTTGTTTTGAACTTGGAACCTAGGAAGGGTCAATTTATCTCTTTTAGTACGGTTATCAATTCACTAAAATGCTTTTCTATTCATTATTATTGCCTTTAAATGAACATCATTTGTTTTATGACTAAATATTAGGTTATATTAGGTAGAACATTGATGGGTGATGTCCGAAACAAGATCTTTTTGGAGGGGTGATGTCCGAAACAAGAGTCAAGAAAAAAAAAATTCTGAGAGGATATGACCCAGAATTTTCAGCTTTTGGTTAATATATGTGCTTATGTTGTGGTTTAATTTTATGGTATAATTGTTACTATCAATTTCAATTTTGTTCTTTAAAGACAAACTTTTTTAACTTTATTTCAGAAAAAATTGAATTTTTTCTAACGATACTCTAATATTTTTTTAAAAGCATGATCGATATCATTGAAAACTTGTCTTACAATAGCAAATTTTGTGTTAATAAAGAAAATAACAACAGAATTCCCAAATGTAGCAGCAATGGAATGACACACCACCATTAAAAAAAGAACAAATTTTTGGAAAATTTATAGATTGTCACACTTTCAACCATCGTGAATATAATTTCCAGAATAGTTTAAGCTCTGGTCAATTCTGATTCATAAATTGGAGATATTAGTTATGTTATTTACTTAGAATAGAAGTTCTTTACTGTAATTTGAAAATTTGGTACCTCAGGCAACCAAATTGGGCGCTTTAACGTGAACAGACCCATATTATATTGCACAGGAACCGTAGTATTTTACAACAGGTCTGAGACAAAATTCGAAGCCTTCAGAAAGTCTGCTATATACACCAAAACAGACATTAAATTATTCACTGCATAATTAAAAGTAAATAATAATTAAGCTGGAAAACAGACTGGGACATCTTAGACAATGGAAAAGAACATAGAGATTTATAAGTATGATTTAAATCAGGGTTGTCCAACCTTTTGCAGAGGAGCGCCACATGGAATGATTATGATAAAGGAGGGGGCCGCATGAACCCTACGCTCTATTTTTTGCCCGAAGCCCATGGCAACAAAATGTGAGCAATGCGCGCGGAGCGCACTGATTTATTTTCCACCTGATAAAACAGATGAATAAAGTTCAGTCGCCCCCACCCCCCTCTGCTGAGAGAGGGTCACACAAACTGACCTGTATGCAGTTTTTTGGACCCAGAAGGTTCGAATGATTGATAATATAGCTTCAAATTGTTATCAATAAATCTGCTCACTAAAATTTCGCACCGTAGAGCATCTCTGGCGGGCCGAACGCAACCCTGCGGCCGGCCGGACTGTGGCCCGCGGGCCGTAGGTTGGACAACCCTGATTTAAATGGTCAGTGACCTCTCACTTAAAAGCTGAGCACTCTACCAACTGAGCTATTGGGCTGAATAGCTTTGTTGATGTACAGTATGTATGTATTTGTAAGCAGGAACTCGCAAAGAAGCCTCATTGGCTTATCAAAGCCGCAAGCTGACCGAAGTCAGTCTCTTACATTCATTTTTAACATCAGTGATTATGAATTGTCAATTGTCAACAACTCTGTAACTGGACGACATACATTAATCTGGGAGTGACTCGAACCGGGGACCTTATGATTGCAAGGAACAGGCGTTAACCACTGAGCGTTAACCGGCACCGGTTAAAGGCACCGGCGTTGATCATGTAGTAGCTGCTCTAGGCACTTGATAACACAAGTCAATCACAAATCAAAAGAACCAGAGAAATGAGTCTACAGTAAATGAGTTTTTAATAATGGCAGGTTTGGCACTTTAAGGTGCACATGTTAGTCTGCATAGGGGAGTATGCTGCTGTAGATTGCACAGTTAGTATCATATGGCAAGTACAATATTGGGAGACAACACTATATTGGCAGGTTTGGCAATGTGAGGGACGCATTAATTAGTCTGCAAGGGGTTAGTACAGTCCCAGCCCCTGGCTTTCTCTGTGAGAACCCCAACCTGGCTATAGGCCTGGGTATGTATGCCCTACATTAATGTGGAGGTCTGACAGGGTTATAAAGTACATTATTGTACAGTATTGTACAGTGCGATGCTACTCATAGATCTAGTGGAGGTCTGACTGGGTTAAGTACAGTATTGTACAGTACAATGCTTTACTTATTGATGTGACTAGATACTGTTAGATAGCTATCATCTGGGCCTGATTTCCTGTACATGTACTGTTATGAGGTCTGTATTTGCTTTTAAAAATAAAATGTGCACCAAGGCATGTCAAAGAATTATAGCTACAGGAAGTATCGGAAGATAAGATAGATAGTGATAACTTCCTTGTGCTGAACCACTGATCAAGTAAACAAATGTAAGTACGTACAGTACTGCCCAGGCATATTGTACAGTACTTGTGTGTTCGTTTGTCAAGTTTCATTTTACCTGGTTGTACAGTGAGCACTACTTAAATATATCCCTTCAGGCTCACAATGCTTAGAACATTATACAGTGCAGTATTATACATAGATTTTGAAATACAACAAGTTGCAGGCTTGTTACTGTGAGAAGGTTATGGTCAAGTACTTGGTTAAGGCATGTAGGTAAAACAGACCTCCATGGTTAAGGCAGCGGACTTATGATCTAAGGTTTACAGGTTCGAGTCCAGGCCAGATCATTACATTGTGGCCTAGGGCAAGGCAATTTATCTCCATATCTAGGCCTCTCTCCACCCAGGAGTATAAATCGGACCTGTGAGATAAACTGTCAGCTGGGCGCTGTCTAGCTGCTGCCATGTGGAGGGATTGTCTATATGTTTGACAGGTGATCGTTGACCAGGGTAATGTTGTGATGCGCCTTGAGACTGTTATTGGTGGATAAGTCTGTGCTTTATTAATCTAAATTTTTGCACTATTCTTGTTACTATTGTTATTATTATTATAACTACTACAGGCACCTATGTTATTCAACTCATGTACTGATGGAACTGAAAATGTTCTGTCATTTACAGTTAATGTAGTGCACGACATCCTACAGTATATTTCTAGTGATATTTTATTAATTTCCAGAGCCAAGTCTCAATTGGGTTTGGTTGATAGAAGTTATTGTGATCCCATTCCCACACTTGTATGTATGCGTTTCTTTTTCTATCTGACCGAGGACTTGAACAAAAAAATTCCAGGTCCTCGGTTGTGATTTCTAAAGAATCACCATGTCCTCGGAAGAATTCTATTGTAAAGGTTAGGGAACGTGGATTTGAACAATGGAAAATACAATGGGGTCCTCGGTCTGAATGTAATACAAACATGTAGGTAGAACCACTGGTCCACTTGCACACTCTGCATTCTTGTATTGTCACCAACTACAAATATAGCATCATATAGTCACATGACTCACATCACCTTGGTGCCTGCTTGAACAATTGTGAGGATATGGACCAGTTTTAGGATTTCATGAAATGCTTAAAGGTATGCTGTATTGGCCCCAAATATGCTAGATATTTAAATATGGTCACCTTTGGTCAAAATTCTTAAACTGTTTTAACTACAACCTTTAAAGAAATTTTCCTCACTGGGACATTCAGTCATGTTGTGTGTTACTTAAAAATGTCTGAGAACAATTTGGAGAGTAAAGACCTCCAGGAAAGTACTTTTTGAAAACTTCTAGCAATTACGTATAGGGTGCTATAATTTTTGCCTATACTGACCATTGTTAAAACTGACTACTGTGGCTTTAGATCTAGAATAAAATGATGAAGAACAGCATAGAACTTGAGAGTTAGCAATATTTTGTATCTATTAAACTCTAACATTGTTTGAACAATAGCAATGCTCAATATGCAGTTATGCTTACTGGTGAAGAGTTGGCCTGTTTCATCTAAATGTAGTAATATAATAATAATAATAATATTGAGGATTTATAAAGCGCAGACATATCCACTGATAACAGTGCTCAAGGCGCATTACAATATTACCCTGGTCAATGATAACCTGTCAAACATACAGTAGAGACAATCTCTCCACATAGCAGCAGCTAAACAGCGCCCAGCTGACAGTTTTATCTCACAGGTCCCATTGCGGGTTTTTCCCACATTTGTGGTCGCTAATCGTCGTAAAAATAACTGCTGATTATTACTATTATTATTATTCATACACCTGGGTGAGAGGCAATGGAGCTAAAGTGCCTTGCCCTAGGGCACAACCTAATGGTGTGGCCAGGACTCGAACCAACAATCCTAAAATCTTAAGTCCACTGCCTTAACCACTTGACCATAACGCTGTACCAGGTTATTATCATTTCCATGGTGACCAACAAACAAACAAGGACTCCTGTATGTTTGTTTTATATACAATTCGTGCTTAATTACTAATGTAGCAGGCATGAGTTTTTTCTGCGAATTCGCGGAATATCCGTGATTTCTTATCTACCTCGGGGACAAAAACTTTTATCCTAACACACTGTAGCATATGCAAACTGGAGCCTATACCGCAATTTTTGCAAAATTCCGTGATTTTTATTTGACTCCAGGCTCATCCCTGATGTAGTTCTCAGTTGTTTCTTTGTTATGTTTTTTGTAAATTTCTGCACAGACTTTCAGAGCCAAGAAAAAGTTTGAAGTAGGTACTCTGAAATATGAACTTCACAAGAAAGCCATGGCCTCCCTAAACGCAGGGCTGGACCTGAAGAGTGTGGTCCAACTACCAGCAGAAGAGGACCTCAACGACTGGCTGGCTGTCCATGGTAACGTCAGAATCTTTGGAAAGTTTGAATAAAACATTTGAGGCATACATGTACAGTGTGCACATACATTATGTAGAATCAGTTTTGATGTAGCCCAGGTTAGCTTTTCAAGTTGACATTGTAGCCGTTACCTACCCTTAGCCATTCGTACAGTTAATATCGTGATGCTTATAACATGGCGAAATGAAGTAAAAAATGTATCATTGTCTTGGTCTAACAAAGTAAATTTATATAGCCTGAACACAGTGATATCAAGAGGCTACAATTGTGCAATAATGTATGTAACTGTTCGTTCCACGTTGATAACATTAATGTATCCTGAGCTGTTAGCGTAATTATCATAACATCTTCTACCATCGACCGTGGAAGGAAGTGGATTATGTGTGACACACCCTAATCAGGAAGTATTTCGGTTTTTCTCGGTGGAGTTGGTTGCATACTAGTGTCATTACCACAATACAACCATTTGAAGCGCTGTACTTGTAGACAGGCCGATCTGTTCATGAATACAGTGCAAAAGTGTTTTATCATTGTAGCAAGGGCAGTACTGAGTGATATGTACTGTATGTGTGTATGTATGTATGTATATTAGATCCCCCAGCAAGCAGGAACTCGCGAAGAAGCCTCATTGGCTTATCAAAGCCGCAAGCTGACCGAAGTCAGTCTCTTACATTCATATTTAACGTCAATGATTATGAATTGTTAATTGTCAACAACTCTGTGAATGACACTTACCTGTATAGCCAAATCCTTTGAACATTCACACCTGCTGGTATGGCTTCAATGTATATATACAGTATATATGTGAGGAAGTACTGTTATAAATCTGTACAGTTGTACATGTATAGTGAACTGTTTCAGTTAATGATCACTGTTTAAGTAGACTAGCAATATAGACAGTATGATAAGGAAGCAACACATAGAGTACTATGCTGTACTGTATGAAGGGTAGAGTTAGCCAGATAAGTGTGTTGACCACATGTACAGTATGATGGTATGATTCACACAATATGTGATTTGGTCTGCACTGTTCAAGGCTATAGAATCAAGTTCATACATGATACAGGTATGTTTTATTACCATGGTGATTATCAGACACTACCACCTATAGCTATCAATTTCGAACTTTGTTTGAAACTATAGGATTGGCCATTAGGGAGTGTGTTAAATTGCATAGTAACGGTACTAACCACCGCAGCGACAGAAGCCTATATGTGCATGTAACTATGCAGTGCAGTGCATTTAGCATCCATGGGGTAGTACAATGTGTGTGTGGGCATTGCACTATAGCCTGCATTTCCAGTGCTGGTTTAGACTGCATACAGCACATGCATGTGTATGTATTGTACATTACAGTGTGAACAATGAACCTGTACTGCAGGACAGTACATGCAGCATTGTTACGGACGCAGAATCATCTGCGTCTGGGACACAATCTTTTTAGCCAGGGATGCAAACCTTATAATTGCTTGCATTCTGTGGACGCAAACTTTTGGAGGGGTGGGGGTGTCGGTGGGGGGGGAGAACAAGTGCAAAGATGTAAAGCCCGGTTCTTATACATAGGAACTATAAAGCGTTTTATATAAGACCATATTCAGAGCTTTCGACACTGCTACAAAAAGTTTGAAAGGTAAATTATTACTCCCTGGATCTATAGATACATACACATTGTCTTTCAATGGCAAGGTACAGTATAAGAGACATGGCAGATGTTTTCAATGTTAATGGAATCAGATCATTAATGATTTACCTAAATATCCCAATCATAAACACTGTCAGTGTAACTATTTACTCTTCATTAATTAACAAAGTTCTTATCTGGCATTTTTTCTTCTTTTTCCTATGGTGTCAGCTAAGCAGACATTCTACGTTGCTCTCGTGTTTATAGTGGAAGTTCATTGTGTGTTTTTCTGCATGCGTGATGAAATGTTTCTATATAGATAGTCCAAAACTCAGATGTACACTGTACTGTACTTACTGTACATGGTTGTGTAGTCAGTATTAGGCAACTCAATTTGTCATTATGTATGAGAAGTCAGGACATTAATAGGAACTGTAAAACGAGTGCAATTTCCTTCCCTTTATCCAAACTTAACTGTTCCAATATTTATCAGTCACTTTACACAGTACACAACAGCCTGCTATGCCTTAGTGATGAGATATAACACCAGTTCTAAGCAACTCTGCCAAGAAATTGTAGCGAAGGCTCAGTAACATCTTCGTTTATCACAGTATTCAATGATAGAATTAGCCCACTGATTACTCCCGTTTCGTGGATCAGTGTTTTCTAAGCTGTGAACTTTCATGGAAATAATACTGTATGAAAGTCACAGTCAGTATTGCCACCAACCCTCCCCACCCTACCCCCCCCCTCATTCCACCAACCACTCACCCACCAGAAAATCTTATAATGGTTATATATACTTGAAAACAATAAAGATTTGGTACCTTTCTGATAGTCAAACAGTTCAAACCCTCTTTGAACTTTATTTAGAAATATGGTCAATCGTCGTGGAAACAGGGTTGTGAAGTTCTGGTAAAATTCAAGTAGTAGATGGGTAGGGATTAAAGGTGTGTAGTACTCTACATACCGAAGGAAAGAGTTTATAAAGATTTCAGTGAATTTCACTGCAGTATCCCGGTATCCCGTACCCTGGTAATACAACATGGAAGGCCAGACCATTGGACAATCACACCAGCCTGGTAAATGGATTGTGTTTCGGTACTGCAGTGTACATCATACCATATACACACTAATCGTTATTATAAATTTTTTTTTTTTTTTTTTTTTTTTTTAATATTAATATTTTTTATTATTTATCTATGATTTTTTTATTTTATTTTGGCAGTGGTGGACTTTTTCAACAGAATTAACCTGATTTACGGTACTATATGCGAGTATTGCAGCAAAGCATCGTGTCCGACTATGAGTGGCGGACAAAAGTAAGTCACTTATACAGTAAGTCTGAATATTCACGAAGAACTTTTATGGGTCTCTTCAGTGATTTGTAAGAGGGGCGATGTCTCATAAGCCCTAACGTGGGTAATCTTCACTGATTTATGGATCTCTAATTGAAAAGCAATCAAATTTAATAACCAGAGCTGCTTGGAGAGGCTGTTCTAGAACTGGGAACAGTTGTAAGCGTTTGTCAGTAAATCATCTTGTTTCTATTTTGAATGTTAAAGTTTTTAAATGTAACAAGTTTGCTAACATTAGTTTGAAGAGCCAAAAAAGTGCTACCACAAGGATGCTATGTAACCTAGCCAATGTAGCTATGTAATTATGCCAAGGATGCTATGTAACCTAGCCAATGTAGCTATGTAATTATGCCAAGGATGCTATGTAACTAAGCCAAGGATGCTATGTATATATGCCAAGGATGCTATGCAGAGCTACGCCTATGATGCTATACAGTAACTATGCCAATGATGCTATATAAGTTTAGTTTTGATTGTTTGGTGCATGACATTCATTGCTGTACAAGTTATTTATCCAACTATTTGCTGAATCATCTCCCAATCCTGTCACCAACCTTCACCTCTCCAACCCCCCCACCAATTCCCCCACCATCCCTCTCCCCACACTCCCATTTCTCCACTAAATAATTCATATCTTTGTTTGATTGCAGGTATGAGTACATGTGGGCGGATGGTGACAAGTACAAGAAGCCCACAGCTCTTCCAGCCAGTGAATATGTGGCTAAATTAATGGACTGGGTGGAAAAGCTCATAAACAATGACAAAATATTCCCAGCAGATGTCGGTGAGCGATTCTTCCTCCTACAGTATTTGTTGTTCTATGGTTTTGTTTCTCTTTTCTCCTCTCGTACTTGAAAGAAGCAAGAAAGAACTTCGGAAAGAAAAGGATTTAACTGTGAAAAGAGTTTTGTTCTTTGGGCAGCATTTTTATACTGACCTGTCACTTTTAGAAACAAGTGCCATCCATCACTTACCTCTTCACCCTTGTTCCTAACCCACCCCCCCCCAAAAAAAAAATTGCCTTACCTTCCAGCCACCCTCCTTGTTTCATTAGGTTTGAGTTCCTGTACCTTAGATGTTCATTTACTCCTCTCTTGTACCTTTGGAGCTAAAAGAGCCCTATCCTCTCGTGCTTGTCCAATGAATCAGCATCCCTATGCAATAGCATTGGTGATGTACATAACATGTTAACAAACATGGGCATAGAGCAAACTAGAATTCTGTTTTTTTAACCACTTGTACACTGTAACATTTCACTGATTGTACAGTGTTACATTTCACTGATTGTACACTGTTACATTTCACTAATGGTACAGTGTTACATTTGACTGATTGAACAGTGTTACATTCACTGATTGTACAATGTTACATTTCACTGATTGTACAGTGTTACATTTCACTGATTGTACAGTGTTACATTTCACTGATTGTACAGTGTTACATTTCACTGATTGAACAGTGTTACAGTTCACTGATTGTACAGTGTTACATTTCACTGATTGTACAGTGTTACATTTCACTGACTGTACAGTGTTACATTTCACTGATTGTACAGTGTTACAGTTCACTGATTGTACAGTGTTACATTTCACTGATTGTACAGTGTTACATTTCACTGATTGTACAGTGTTACATTTCACTGATTGTACAGTGTTACATATCACTGACTGTACAGTGTTACATTTCACTGATGGTACACTGTAACATGTCACTGATTGTACAGTGTTACAGTTCACTGATTGTACAGTGTTACATTTCACTGATTGTACAGTGTTACATTTCACTGATTGTACAGTGTTACATTTCACTGATTGTACAGTGTTACAGTTCACTGATTGTACAGTGTAACAGTTCTCTGATTGTACAGTGTTACAGTTCACTGATTGTACAGTGTTACATTGGACTGATTGTACAGTGTAACATTTCACTGATTGTACAGTGTTACATTTCACTGATTGTACAGTGTAACATTTCACTGAATGTACAGTGTTACATTTCACTGATTGTACAGTGTTACATTTCACTGATTGTACAGTGTTACATTTCACTGATTAGTTTCTCTGCTTCAACCAATCAATGATTATCATCTGACCATGCCATATTTTTCTTATTTTCCTTCTTTTTTCCTTCTTTTTTGGTCTCTTTTAGATGTTCCCTTTCCAAAAAATTTCTTCCAGACCTGTAAGAAGATCATGACCAGACTTCACAGAGTTTTCGTCCATGTTTACATCCACCATTTTGATAAATTAGGAGAAATTGGAGCGGTGAGTATGACCCGTTATTTAACTTGCTTAACCTTGTATGTGACTCCATGTGCAGACTGTCCCACAACGTGAACTGTTGGTATTGAGTATGGTATTTAATGATCATACAGCTGCACCCCCCCATACCCCTTATAACCCCCCCCCCCCATACCAGGTCAGTGCCCTGGCATAAAGGTTGATTTAGAAATCACAAGATAATTAAGTCCAATTTAGAATAGTTTAGAGGTCATCTTACTGCTGAATGGACGTGTCTATATATGTGTGTGTTTATGTACGTATGTCTGTATGACTGCAAATATATTACACACAGACGCCAGTATTTCAATCGAAAAACATTGTCCATATTTCTTTGGAAAGATGTCACCCATGCAGTCATGTCTTTATGACTAGTAATGTTTCTCATTTTTGATACTTCCTTGTATGCAAAAAGAATCTATGCGATAGTGATCTTGTGCAGTTACGTGTGCAGCCAGTAAGGGCAATTTTATAATGCTAATACCACTCCGTACTGTCCTCCCATATCATGCTTCAAAGCACTCATACTGACAGTATGAACAGTTCCTAACTTTTATTTGATTCTAATGTTAATACCACTCTAAACTGTCCTCGCTTATCATGCTTCGAAGCACTCATACTGACAGTATAAACAGTTCCTAACCTTATATCTGAAATAAACATGATACTCATACAGCTGATACTGTCAGTACGAGTGCTTTGAAGCAGCACATGAAAGTACAGAGAGATTTGTCCCAACTGGTTGATGTGTGTGTGATATGCCTAGATGCTTCATTAACAAGCTTTGTTTTGTTTTATTGTTTCAGGAAGCACATATCAACACATGCTATAAACATTTCTTTTACTTCGTGGTTGAGTTCAAGCTGGTGGATGAGAAGGAATTGGAACCATTGGTAAGCTGATTTCAAATTCAAAGTTCTGTCAATTTTAATCAACGTGTAAAAGTAAGTTGGCCTGACGTTTCGATCCTAGCAGGATCTTCTTCAAAGGCTAAATGACAAGTAACAGTGACAGAAGGGACAAAAACACATCCCTTCTGATTAAAACTAATTTTAATCAACAATAGTTTATCCAGCATCAGATCACAAAATACTATGCAAATTGGTCAAATTATTATACAAGTGCAGGGATGTATATATCAGTTCTTGTACACAGGAAGTTATAGACTTGCATAGTAATATCATGTACTGTACTGCAGTATCCCAGGAAGTTAATTTATCCTGCATCGCATTGCAAATTGCTATACAAAATGGTCAAATTACTATGCAAAATGGTAGTTTTTGTACACAGGAAGTTATAGAGGACATTGCATAGTATTAGTAAGTGCTGTACTGCAGTATACCAGGGAATAATTTATCCGGCATCACATCGCTAAAATGCTATACAAAATGTTCAAATTACTATACAAGTGCAGGATTTATATAGCAGTTTTTTTGCACAGGAAGTTATAGAAGACTTGCATAGTATTATTATGTACTGTACTGCACTATACCAGAGAATAATTTATTCGGCATGGCATGGCTAAATGCTATGCAAAATGGTCAAATTACTATACAAGTGCAGGATTTATATAGCAGTTTTTTTGCACAGGAAGTTATAGAAGACTTGCATAGTATTATTATGTACTGTACTGCACTATACCAGAGAATAATTTATTCGGCATGGCATGGCTAAATGCTATGCAAAATGGTCAAATTGCTTTTCAAGTGCAAAAATGTATAGCAGTTTTATGAACTCAGGAATGATAGTATTTTATGGGGGACAAATTCAGAGCTTCAAACTGCTGCACAAAATTTGAACACAAAAATTATGCTCTGCGCACTGTACATTGAGAAGCAAATTAAAAAATCAGTAAAGATTATGATATGTTATATATGTCATAGAATACACACATTGTTAAGGTATACAAGATTGATACAGGTACCACCATTCGTGGAGAGCTTCGACTGTGATATGGCCATGCCCATATGATTGTAATCTAAAGTAGGTGCCCAGGCTGGTTTGTAAATTTGGTGGTTAACATTGCTTTTAACACCTCTAGTCTATAACCATCATTGTGTGTAACTGAAACACTGAAGTAGTGTTTCCAAAAACCTGTTTACACTACTGGTGTATAATTGTAACACTTAAATAGTGTAGTTTTACATACCCCACAGGTGTGTTCCTCTAACGTTATTAAATGATATCGTCTACTCCCCTCCAGTGCAAGAACATAATCTACACCATTGATGTTTACCTCTAACAGCTTAAATAATGTTGTGAGAGCGTGGTGGCCAATTGGCTAAGGGGTCGGACTCGTGATCTGAGGATAGCTGGTTCGACTCCTGCCTAGTTCATTATGTAGTGTCCTTGGGCAAGATGCTTTGTCTCACTTGCCTCTCTCCACCCAGGGGTTAAATGGGTACCTATGAGGTAACTTGTCATTGGGCGCAGTGTAAAACTGCTGCCGACTGGAGGGATTGTCTCTGGGACAGGTTATCATTGACTAGGGGTAATATAACGTCTGTAAAGCGCTTTGAGACCTATCGATCTTTTAAAGCGCTATTTAAAAATCAAATATTATTAATATTATTGTATACATGTAACACTTCTGCTGAACTGGTGTGTTGTACTTTTAACAGTAATTTATAAATATGTCATAAAATGAGTTAGAAGATGAAATCATCGAAATATAATATTACCCCTTCTCAAAATGGTTTACCTTTTTCTTTCACAGCGTGTAATGAGACAGGGTATTTGTGGATATTAAGAGGTAACCGGGGACAAATATTCAGACGGGTGCCATCAGCTCTTTGCAAGACGGAGGGTGGTGGTGCCATCAGTCTAAGATGGAATGGAGATGACTTTGTGCAACTATTACCAACAAAGCAGTGACTTGAAAGCCTAGATATGAATATTCGTAAGCTGATCAAGACAGTTGGTGTCATGCATATGTATGAAGTAAAAATATGTATGAATACTTAAGTAAAATGTGCCATTTAACATCTTTATTGGATAAATGAATCCTCTGGAGGATTTAGGTTTTACACTAAGTAGGAGATATTTGAAGGGCAGATGAGTAAACCAGGACATGTTTGAGGGTGTATGCTATGAATATTCATAAGGGGGTTTATGCTATGAATATTTATATTCTAAGAAAAAGATACATGTATGTGATGAATGGTTATGAACAGGTTTAACCTACACGATACAGGTGTAAATGCCAGCTGACTTAATAGTGGTAAGATTTCAAAATGATGGTTCCATTTTGAGGATTTTTAGATGTGTCTTTAATGGTACAAAATATGTTGAATCAATCATTCTGACATTGAGAAACGTTTTGAAAATGTATAGTATATCTGCATTACTGTCAGTCATTCTCAAAGTCGACATTTTGCTGCGAACCTATAAAAGTACTTTACACATATATGCAAAGAGCATATAGGCCATTGTCGTCAAGAATTTTTTTTTTGTTTTTTTGTGGGGAATTTAGTGACAAACATTACCAATATCGAATTTGTTCCATAAGTTTGACCGATGTTTCTGAAATTTACACCTTTTAGGGAATGATGTGTGTAAAGTGAATTAATTAAAAATATGACAAACGTGTCTAGCGTTTAGGTAAATGACAACCATACTCTTTAAAAAGAACAGTCTATTTGGAAGTTTTACCAGATCTATTCTGGAAATTTTGTAAGATTTAGGTGAAGATATAACGAAAGATATTCCCTTGAGTCAGTTTATCATGTTTTACTGAAAGTCTTCATAAAACAGAGCAGGTACTTCTGAGAATATATATTTGATTTACGGGCTTTAGAAATCACATGTGGATTCTACATTCTGAAATTGTTCTTGCCAAGAGAGTATGCTTTTGTTTCAAAAACTTGCGAATTCTCATATGTTTCTTGTTTTTGAGTCTCAGGATTCCTGCGGCCAATAATGACGAAAGGATTCCCATCCTTGGCCATCTCAACCATGTTATTTTTAATCTTAATTCCAAAATGGTTTTTATAAGCTTCAGTCGTGTTTCAATGTTGTAACGTTTTTGGGGGGTTTTTTTTATGTCATATCATGTGAAAAGTCTTGTACATTGTATATTGTGTTTAAGACTTCAAGGGATGTCCGCTTTGACCCAAGACTTCCATCACTATGCTAATCTTATTGAACATTGTTTTTTTTTTGATAGTACTCATCCAGAAACTCATCTTCAAATTGTTTGCCAGGCGTGTTGAAATAACAAACAAAATTTTGTCTCAAGAAATACCTTGGGATGGAATGAAATGGGTTTCGTAAGTTTATGCATAAGTGAACGTTCCTTGAATGAGCTAGTGTCTTAATTCGGTACGAGACTTGATCACCTAATTAATTATAGAAACAATTAGCATTGTCATGTTGTAAATAATCAGCTAATGGCATTGAAAAGGATGAAATATGTCTTTTATTTTCACAAAAATGTAAAATTGAATTTATTTTTCGTTGATCCTTAAATTCAGACTGAATTGCAACATGCCAGGCAACACCAAACCAACAAAGGTTTAATTTTTTTTCTTTCATATTCCATTGTCAGTTGGGGTTTTTTTCGTTCCTTTTTTTATCTTTCAAGGGCATTTATGATTTGTAAATTTCTGAATCTTTTCTTAGTTATTTTAATAATGTCACTTTCTTTAATATGTTTTCTGTGTTTAGAAATCTGAAACTCCTTTCTTTTTTTTTTTACAACAGTAAAAAGTTGTGATGTGGAATGTTCACAATATTGACTGTTTAATTGATTGGTTAATTGATTGGTTAATTAATTGATTGATTAGCTACATGGAGGTAAACAATGCAGACCTTTACTTAGGCATAAAACTGGATTTAATTGTAAGAGACACATTTTTCATCTGCAATTCATTTGTGTAACACACATAACAAGGTTCTGTAATGCTGTACTATGCACAGTTCTGAATGCAGGCATAAAAGAGCCATCGTTTTTCACTTGTTTCAAAATAAGGATGTCTTCCCTCAGATTAGCTGCTGGGTAAACCTTTGATTACATAAATCGAACATTTCATTATTATTTTATTTTATAAATTTTTTTTTTTTTTAATATGATTAATTGTTGAGTTTGAGAATTGGTTTGAATTAGCAGAGAGTTGAGAAACTGTAAGGAAATGGCTTATATACTGTAAAAGGCCAGAGAGGGTAAAAATATAAAAGTTTCCTTTAACATCCTAGCAAGGCTGTTCTCCAACTTCGAACTGAATTGAAAATACTCAGAGGGTGCAAGTTAAATAGACCGAGGGACTTTAATCTTTGAAAACGTTTTAACAATAAATAGTTAATTAAATGTTCTTTAATTAGTTGTGAGTCAATTCCCTGATTGGGTCTAAAAAAAAATCATAATAATGAGATTAAGAAATATTAAGAGAGATTGATCATGGAAATGGAATTGTTGCACAATTCATCCCCTGGCAAGGCATGGTCATACAGTTCAACACGACAGACTTGTCATTCTAGGACAACTCTTACAGTTTTGAGCTGCTAGACTTTGGAACGAAATAATAACAAAGCAAAGAGCACAGCCCTGACAGAATTGTACAATAACAAACTACAAAATAACAAATTTAGAAAGGGAAAGGATCTTGTCACGTACAAGGAAAATTTTCCCTGTTATTGAATACGACAAAGCCGAGTGTCATAACGAGAGTTACGAAAACAATCTGCTGAATTTTAAAAATTAAAAATGGGTTTTCCCTCTCTTCAAACTGTTATTCTCTCGGACGAAAGTGAAACATATCTCGTGTCCTGTTTTTTTCCTTCCTCTGTAAATAATTAACCTTTTTCAAAGTAAACTGACAGAAATCACGGTCAGGTGATTTGATTCTCTCATTCATCAAATTTGAAATTACTTGAAGAAATGTTGCAACATGCTGCGATACTTCCCTTAAATACATGAACATTTAACCCCCATCAAACTGATGTAAATGTTGGGTGCAAATGCCCTCGAGTGACATTGTCAAAATACATCTCTGGTTCAAAAAGGCTTGAGTTAGAGGCAAGGGTTAGGATATCTGAAGGGAACGAAGATGGACAAGTGGTCACCACTGCTGGGGAGGGGGGGGGGAATTTAGTTGAGGTGTCCTTTCCCCATTAATGAAAATAATTCTTTTAAAGGGTGGCTACATGACTATATGTATAACAAATTTATGAGACACTTAAAAATTTGGACATTTCCTAACATTTGGTAAATCCACCCGGACACTCAGATAAGAAAGAAGAAAAAAAAATAGAGGACATATTTTGGGGAAATACAGAGGTGTGGTAAACCTAAGGCATCTTTACTTTACATTTCTGACAATTCTGAGTAATGTTGACCCAAAAATAAATAAAAAAATATTAGTTATGATTTAATAAACTGATTTGTGAAATGAAGACATTTTAAAATAGAAAGATTTTCTATTAAAAGTTTTTGTGCATATTGATGTTGCAGGGATCTGTGCCAATCAGAAAAATAATTGAAAGTTTTAGATGACTTTTGACTCCATTTGATTATTTTCAATGAAAAACAACTCCTGAAATCACTTCAGCTGTGTGGATTATCTTGTTCATATAAAGAATTGTATTTGTTTTATTTTTGTTTACAAGTTCTTGGTACAGTTAGAAGTTATATGTCCAAGTGTTATAAATGAAGGTAGACCATTCCTGCTGGTTGTGAAAGCAATCAATTTACTTGAAAGACATTGAGGAGTGTTATATTAGACAGTTAAATGTCTTATTGATTAAAGAAATACTTCAAAGGGTGGTTGTTAAAATGCTTTTCTAAGTTGTTGAGTTAATGACCATTTTTGATTTTCTAGAATGTTTTGTGACAAATTTGAAAACTGTGTCAGAAGCATTGAAAGCCAAAAATATGTACCTCTTTTTAACTCTTACAACTGTTAAAGTTAATGTAAACATTTTGTGAAATGATACTAAAAATATCGATACAAATTTTAGAATACCTCAAAATCGTTTGATGTTTCTCCAATAACATGTTACTATGTACAACTCTGCATCTTGAACAGGTATGTGTAGAAGATAGCCCAAGAATGTCTTCATACTACGCACCAGTCTGTATCCAGCTGTGCAGCTCACACTATTGCTGATAGGCTGGTTACACTTTTCCAGTGTCATGCTGTGTAGGCTACAGTAGGCCACACATGTTGTAAAATGATACAAAAAATTATGAATACAAATTTTGATACTGCAAAATCATTTTATATATCTCCCCCAGTCACCTGTATAACATATTTTATTTTGTACATTGGTTTGACATTCTTGTATGTTACAGTTTAGCCTTTGATGACAATAACTTACAATTGAGTTAGCTTCTTGTATAATACGCATTTGATTGACTAAAGTTATAATTATTGGAGAAATCCAGTTACATAGGACAAAGTGGGTTGTTGGATGTTAGCTCTGATCAGCCCCTTACCATGTACGAGTCTGCATCTTGCACTGGTATGTGTAGGAGATTGCCCAAAATTGTCTTCATACCGTGCACCAGTCTGTACCCAGATGTGCAGCCTACACTTAATGTGCCATTTCTGTGTTTAAGTAACCCCTACCATTACACTCATTTCAAAGGAAGCAATGTGTTGGAGTATACTTGCCTATATAACCTTTAGCATACCTATACACAATGATAAATGTCATTTACTCTTCTAAGAATAGATTTAAAAGTGAAATTATTCTCGTTATTTGTGATGAGAATGACAAATTTGATCTGTTCATGTAAGAAGTAACAATAACGATTTTAACGTTCACTATGTGAATATTCTAACACTATTGTAAAAGTGTCATTTTTTTTTAATAGTAGTCTTGTAAGGACTAGTTAACTGATATCATTCAAGTAATATGGCTTCATTGAACCTGTTGCATGTTATTTGATACTTAGTAACTTCATCCTGAAGAAAACCAATGAAAACCCATGGAAGTGTGTAACCAGGCCTGCCAGGAGGGGCTGTCAGGAAGGCTGCAACCCCAGACCCAAGTCAATCCGGGGGTGGGGAAAATATGTGGGGGGACCCGGGAAAATATTGTGTATAGGATAGTGTGCTCTCGGAAATTCTGATGGCACAAATTGATTGTTTAATTAAACTGCTGGATGTTTTCTGCATCTTTTGTTTTAGGTGGTAACCGCCTCCTCATAGCATTTTGTATGGCAGAGATACATTTTGTTTTCAAATTTTGTAGTATTTTATGATTGTATCTGGCAACGGTAGAGTGAAGTGATGTCATCCTGGTAAAATGTTGTTGTTTTTGTATAATATTGTTTATTTGTTCAGAGAGGGTAAAACATATACCAAAAAAAATGTTTAATTTTGATGAAATTCTTAAGAGGACATTACTAAGTAGGACATTACTAAGGAGGACATTACTAAGGAGGACATTACTAAAGAGGACATTACTAAAGAGGACATTACTAAAGAGGACATTACTAAAGAGGACATTACTAAAGAGGACATTACTAAGGAGGACATTACTAAAGAGGACATTACTAAGGAGGACATTACTAAGGAGGACAGTTTAGTGAGGACAGTTAAAGAGGACAGCTAAGTAAGCTGAACAGATATATCAGGAGTTAAACAGATCACAATCATAGGGGAATGTAAAACTTTCAAGAACATTTACCATTATGACATCACAGACCAACTACTATGATCCACTTCAAGGAAGAATCAAGGGTGTAACCAGCAAATTATTTTACTTTCAATTTACAATATCTTGAGTTAGATACAAGATATTGAGATAGGGTTTTCAACCCCGAAAGTGTGGAAAATATCTTTCTCTTCCAACCGAGTTATCTGCCACCAGAATATCCCTTTAATGAAAACTGTAGGACCCTGTGACATTAGATGTTATTGTGTCCAGGATCTAATGTAGCTCTTGATACCTCCTTCTGCAGCTGAAGACACTCCATCTTTAAGTTGTATTGGTATCTCTACTGTCAACTATAAAAGCAGCTTTTGTTTCTTTAAAATGGACCGCAGAATTATCATAACCATGTCCTCGATAAATTGTTAATATCAAGTTTTTTGTAATACCACTGTAGCCAAACATTTTGTTTGAGGCTTGGTGTGTGCTCTATTCCCATTAGTTAGAAGGTTTCTTTCTGTAAACTTTCAAGACGTAACTGTGGATAGAAAAGTTAATGGTAATAAAATTTAAAAATGACAAAAATTGAACTTTTTCTTATTTTTTTCTTTCATTTATTTTCACATTTAAATATGATTTTGTGTGATGTGGTATTGTCTGTTAGTGAAGAAATTTCAAGACAGTCTGGCAGTTGCTCAGGCGAAATTTGATCAAGCTCCCTTCCTCCCTCCCCCTTCCCCCTCCCCCAACCCCACCTTAAAGAAGATATGAATGTATGTATAATTATTCACATTGGTTAATAGTTCACATGTGTGATGAAGAACAGTCATCATTTTATAACTATGGGCCAAACATAGGAGACAACATAACCTGCTAAGGTCAAGATTCGAACATCTTGTCCCACAACTGCTACCTGGTGCAAAAGGCTATTCTATATGAACCACTAGCTGTGTATCCACTAATGGAATATACTGTATTAAAACAAGAAGTGAATTGATATTCATGGAAAATCCCTTCCCTCAACCCACCCCCCTCCCCTCCATCAGTTTGCATTTACCTGATAGGTTGCTCCACCGTCCCTTTCACCTCCCCCCCCCCCCAATTTGGAAATGGAGTAAACTTTGTTTATCATGAATACAGCTTGCTTCCATTATGAATTCTTTATACCTTTCTTCTTGCTGGCTTTCTGGAGTTGTTGATGTGTAGGGTCAACTAACAATCCACCAAAACTGGTTTTTACATTCGGTGGTCCTCTGGCTGAACCAATGTTTTGGACCTCTGGTACATTCCTTGACCCTCCTCCCCCCCCCCCCTCACTACCATCCCTCCTGTTTTGTGAAGAAAAAAATCTCAAAAGTGCCATGTTCATATCAATTAAAATTGCCCCTCCATGTTCTTGAATAATACAATTTTCTTTATTTCAAGTTTTTATCAAATTACCATCAATTTCCCATATCATGACCGAGAAAATTTTTCAGAGCCTGAAGTTTTCGTCACTTGTAAACAAACCTATTCACTCTGTACTAAACAACTTTCGTACGTTGCTCCTGAGAGGCCTAAAAGGGTCTAAAATTGCTTCAATTGACATAATTGTTCACCACATGTACTTCCATTCATGCTCTTGAACACCCAAGCCACAAAAAAAATGATAACATTAAAAAAGAAGTTTTCCTGAGATAGGAGAACGTCCGGGCGGATTGATATAGACTCTAATAGGTGTATGCCACCAGGACAATTCTTTCAGACAAGCGCCCTCGATATTCCTTTTCCGTATTACCTAGCAAGGGTGAAGTGTAACTTATTCGGTCGTGTCCAAAATCGGGCTCATCCGACACTTTCCCTTCATTATATCACTTAAAAAGTGCCCATATCATTCGCAAAAATGCCTCCAAAGTTCGATCCAAACGCAATTACTGTTGGTACGCGTAATATTAATACTTAATTTTTGCCAAGTTTCTTTCTTATATTTTATGTTCACATGCAGTAGACTGCTATAGCTGTCCGTATGCTTCATAATATTATTAGAATGGGTTATGCGAATAGACCAACAATGCCATAACTTTTACGACCTAAGACTCAGAGTAGATCTTAAATTGACTAACATAGCTTTATCCACCATTGAAACCAGGCAATTTTTAGCTTCCATAAGGTTCAAAGTTATAGGCATTTGTGATACAAGCATCATGCTCCAGCCTAGGCCTAGTGTAATTTTGTCTCATAGTCATAACGTATGCTATACATAGGGCTTAATGCGCGGTCTTTCAATTTAATAATGTCCTTTCCGGAGGTCAATGATGCACCTGCATTGACATTCTGATAAAAATGATGTAGCCTAAGCTACAGTTAAGTGATAACTGATCATGGGTGCAGAATCTAAACTGTACTGAAAGTATTCTGAAGATTGAAACCAAGGCTAATATAAAAAAAATTCTAGCCTAGCCGGTCTTAGTTAAAGTTAGGCTAAGCTCGGTCCAGCCTATAAGAAAGTTGCTATTATGCTGCATGACAACAGCCTTGACACTAATGACAGTCCATAATGTATGTTTTGCTAGTACTGGCTAACCATAATCTTTACTCTGTAGGCCTATACCTTTGACTTTGTAGTTAAATTATCCTGTTTGAAATCAATGTCGGTTAGGGGCATAGGCCTAGGCCTACATCATGTTTTTCTGTTAACTTGGCCTAGTGTTATATGATCAAACAGTGGGATGAAGTCCATAACATGAGTGGTTGCCACAGCATTGTCAGTTCAGTTAATATATTTTTCATTGACATACTAAAACAGTGCAGTGATGGTATATACAGGATACTGGAAAAAACAAAAGAATTTACTGTGCCATTGCAAATAGGTGTGCAGTATGTGCTTTTCATTTTGTACAGTTTGGTATTAACATTAAATCAGAGAAATCAAAAGGCATGTATATCAGTGTACTTTTGTTAGTTCGTACAAATGCACAAGTAATATCAAATTTTGATGATTTTGTTTAAAAAAAATAGAACATAAACATATGTTGTAGCAATTCTTTTCTTTGATAAAATTGCACACAGTTTTTTACGAACTCAAAAAATATCATCTTACAAATACACCAAAAACATATCATAAAGCAAGTTGTATATTGTCGTGTTTGTGTTAGTTTGTAGGAACATGCACTAACTATGTCAGTTCTGGTGATTTCGTAAGAAAATAGAATAACTTTGTACGGACATGTAAGATCTATTTTGTGAAAGATAGTTTTGTTAACATTCTGGCTTGATTTTCTAAGGAGTAGTTTTACTTTTCATTGTTCAGTGTACCTGAGGGCTGTTGGTGGAGAAGTTGGAGCAACCTCAGCTCTTGCCCCCAAGATTGGTCCTCTCGGTTTGGTGAGTAACAAACTTTTATGCAAGAAAGAGTGTCATAATAATCAGCAGTTATTTTTACGACTTCAGGTGACCGCAAAATGTGGGATAAACCCGCAAGGGCTAATGGATTACAACTTACATGTCGGGTGGCTTCCAGTTCAACATTTTTACTCACATTTAGAATAGTTTCAAGTGTTTTAGAAAGTTATTTTTGATGGGAAACAGTAGATTGCTCTTGGATGAAATCCCACCTTACTATGACCCGGCCGGGCATCAAACCGGGAACCTCCCGGTTGCTAAGCCCCATTGCTTCAGTGCCACCGCCTAAATCCACCCGGCCTCAGCACCGGTATATTCCAGTGTGGGATCGTAATATGATATACAAAATGATCATATTTGCGTTGACACTCACAAAGATAAAGCCTCCGTAACTTACAGATAAACCGTAGTGTTTTATCTGAGACAATATTCAGAGCCATCAAATCAGCTAAACAAAATTTGAACACTCGATTATTCTCGGAATATATATTGATTTTTCTCCTTTTAGTGAATTGATACAGAAAGTTAAATCAAAGATTTGTCAAATTGCTTTTCCTGCAAAATGTAAGAAATATACAACTTTTGAGCACCTTTCAGAGAACTTGGGTTTTCATGAAAATTTTCAGTTATTCAATACTAAAATCCCTTATCTGTAATAAATCAGCTGTTTTCAATTTATTTTTTAGTTTTAAGTCAAGACGATTGCAAAATGTTTCAACATAATGCAGTAGTCTAGTGGCTGTTTCTTACAGAAATTAAGTCTGTACACTGTGTTAGAGTTTGTAAGCTTTAAATTATTGTACGACACTACAAGGTGATAATTCAGATGTCGAAAGTGGAGGGAACGTGGGAGGACGTTGGTGGAGCGGTTTTAACATTTTTGTTTCAATGTAAGCAACAATGGAGATTATTTGACATCCAAGCAGATTTATGATGACCTCAATAGTCTAAAACATTTGCTGTTTCCTTTTTACTCTCTCCAGTCTCCCAAGAAAGTGGGTGATGACATCGCGAAGGGAACCCAGGACTGGAAGGGTCTGAAGATCACCGTCAAGTTGACGATCCAGAACAGGCAGGCCACAGTCAGCGTGGTCCCCAGCGCCTCCTCTCTAATCATCAAGGCACTGAAGGAAGCCCCAAGAGACAGGAAGAAGGTCAAAAATAGTAAGAATTGAAAGGAAAAACCAGGATTTATTTCTGTAAGGAGAGGGGCATGTAGAAAACTGCCTCAGGATTTACTCACCTGAGGGGCACCGCGGCAGTTTTTCAGAAAAAAAAAGAAAATCAAAAATAGAAAAGATTCCAGGGCATTTTTTTTTTACCCCTAAATGACAAGAAAAAATACAGTTATGACAGAAAACAGAAGTGATTCATGTTTTTAAATATCTAAGATAACTGGTACATCTAGATTTTTATGTTAGTATGGGACAATTTTTGAGCACTGACTTTGTCCGATAACGAAGTTTAATGATAATCTAGATAATTATGCGGGTGAGTATTTTAGCTGGATCGAAGGAGCAACAGCCATTGGTAACAGATGAGTTTTCAAGGGCATTACGGCACTTGTTAGGGGCACTGACTTGACAGTGAGGTCAGTTTCATTTTAAATATTATGCAAGTTCAATATTTTCAGTTTCGCAATTAATACCCGATTTGTAGTTTCTCAGCATTTCAACGTAATCATTATGGCCGGCTGGTTAACCTTCATTTGTTGAAAAAAAACAGTCTTATTTGGAGTTATATTTTAGGTTTCCTGAAATTATGAACAAAACCCCAAGGAGTTGCTTGAATGTGTAACTTCATGTCCATCTGACTTGAATCTTTCTCAGTTCAACACAATGGCAACATTAGCATGGACGACATCATCAGCATCGCCAGACAGATGAGAGATCGTTCCATGGCTCGGGACCTCGTGGGGACCGTCAAGGAGATCCTAGGGACCGCCCAGTCCGTCGGCTGCACCGTGGACCAGGAACATCCCCACGATGTCATCGAAAAGGTCGACGAAGGAGAAATTGAAATACCAGATGTAAGTGTGAGGGAGGCAGAGCTTTTGTCTGTGTGGAATATTAAAAAAATAATAATAATAAAAATAATAATAATAAAATAAAAAAATATTGCCTCGATCATCCATCCTTATCTTGTCGACTCTCCAAATTCAAGGGTTTCTCCAGTGGCAAGCAATTTAACTCTTATATCAGAGAGAGACAAAAATATTCCACACAGGCTGTGGAATTACCCCCCCCCCCCCCATCTGATTATCTTGTTCCTAACCTGGTGTTATGGTTGATTGAGTGTGACCTGTTTTGCCTGGCTGAACAACTCCCTTACTCCAGGGTGTGGATCACATTAGTTTGTCTAATTGATGTCATAATAATGGATGTTCTTGAAAACATTGTCCCATCGTATTATAATCATCATGTTGAGTTATCCTTATATTTAAAATACAAAAAAAATGACATTTCAGCTAAATTGAAAATTAAATGATGACATAATTTCTCTTTTTCTTTTGTGATTGAGGCCTTATCAAAAAATCATCAAATTTTAAAACTGATGAATTTGCCATGTTTACATGAAGATATGAGAATGTGGCTTTTCCTGTAAAATGCTGAAAATTTCCTGCGGCAACAGCCACTGAAATATGTATTTAAACTGGACTATACAGCTAATGCTTGGCTGCAGAAGGCCCTTCATTTTCCTTTATCAAACCAATTTGAATTTGTCGCTCTACAATACGTTTTATTTGAATAATTTTTTTATATAGTTCAGTTCTTTTGTTATATTATTTCTCATATTATTATTATTCATTTATGATTTTTTTTATTGACATTTTGTTTCCATCCATCTTTTTTTGTCTTTAGGAATAGAATGGGTCTAAGAGATCTCCACCCCTGGCTCACCAAGCCTTGAGATGCTGTTTCCAACCAGACCAGACTTGAAGAGATGTTCTGTAAATTTTCAGTGAACGGTGGAGAGATATAATATATTAACGGCCAGAATTCTAACTGAAATTTCACATTGGTTGGTCTTGTTATTTGTCTTTGTTGTTTCTTTAAGTTTTTGGCAGGAAAACTTTCAGGATACTAGTTTTGCTTCTAGACATTCGGAATAACTTGTGTGAGGGCCTCTATTATATATAGATATCGGTTTGGTGTTTGTCTCCCAGAAATAAAGTTACTCTTTCCTAAATAGTGTTCAGAAAGTGATGAGGCAGTTTCTTCACATTCTCTCAGAGTAATGGCAGCTTGTTCAGCAACAATGCAATGCAGTCATGATGGACAAAGTTGTCTTTACCCAATTAGCAAATCAGTCATACCATATCCATGATCATCCACAACACTGCAGCCAGTTGGAAAAATTTCCTAATGCTAATACCTCTCTAAACTGTCCTCCAATTCCATGCTTCAAAGCACTGGTATTGACAGTACAAACAGTTCCTGACCTTGATCTGATAGAAACATGATATTCATACTGCTCGTACTGACAATACGAGTGCTCTGAAGCAGGACATGACACTTCAGTATAGAAAGAAATTGCCCCAACTGGGTGAACACTGCTCAACAGCAAATTGGAATGGGTCAAAGAGAGGTTAGGGGGGGGGGGGGGTTGGGAAGGGAGGAAAAAAGTGCACATGTAAATGGATTTTCAATTCTTTTCTTGCAAATTTATTTTTCATAGCTTTTTCAAATATAAATCTCTGCTTACACTACAAGTTGTATGGAGAAAGAATAGAACATAGACAACCTCCTATCATGCTGATAAAAGATGCATGCAATGTAAACTGGAGCATGCTATACAATGTCTGCTTTCCTTAAACCAGACAACCAAACTCAACCAAATTGTTCCAAAATGTGCTACAAAAGACCCAGATATGATCACTAGGTGTAAGAAGTACAAAATCAGCTGTTTTTCTTCAGAGTTTGACACTCAAATCTCAACGAATGGCCGATCTGAGCGGGCCCCTAACTCGGGGCATTTCATGACTTTATTGTTCAGTATGTATACGCTTGTCATGTTATAACCAGAAACTGTAGCTAAATGGTCATCCCTGATGACCATTAACTACTGACTAGTCTCAAACCATGTAAATTTAGTCATAAAATATATAATATATATATTAGACCCATAACCATAACATTTGCAACCTTCAGAAAGTTTTCAGTAAAAGGCTTAACCTGATGAAAAGGAGCATTTGAAATCCAGTCTATAAAATAGGTATTATCTATAATAAAACCATTCCCTTTGTGCGTATATCATGCAAGCATTATGCAAATGGTAAATAGATGCTTGTGTAAATGAAACGTTAAGCGAGGCTTTCTACAGCAATTTGTGAGGGGCAAGGGGAGGCTCCGCAGTGGGGGTCCAGGGTGGGGAAGGATCCAAAACTGGTTTGAACAAAGACCTCAATTGTTATGACAAAGTATTCAAGAGAATTGGTGTTATCTTACCCATTTTGTCTATGTTGAATGTGTAACCTCCATATCTGTGCCAAATAATTCTAAGTAGGGTTTAGTCTACTTTAGGGCAAGCACTTAACCCCCTTCCTTTCCCCATGCCCTACCCATATCCCACTCTTGCCCCCATTCAAACACTGACCATATTAATGCCCTTGACTGAATCGAAAAGAAATAACAAAAAAAGTTGTGATACAACTTTGTACAAACTAAGACAAAATATCTCAAATAAGCAATGTAATTTAAAGTCTCCGATATTACAACAGAAATATCCTGTTCAATAATGGTCCGTGTATACACATAATAAAACCATGCTACCCATCACATGAAATAACCTTAAATCTACAACCTTAAATCTTACAAATTAAATCAACAAACCTTAAATCAATGAACTGTGTGGATAAATTCAAACTACCACTCAACTCAAAATGAACACTATCCGCTCATTAGAAACTAAGCATTAATATAATGAGAGAATATTTCAGTTTTTAGGCCCACCCTTTAATTTGTCTTTCTTTTGCTCTAGGCTCAAACATGATCTGTCATTCAAAGCCCTCGAAACCAAATCTGAACAATAGTTTCATCTCAATGTATAGTTCTCGCCAGTAATGAGTCCACACGTGTATGCTGGGTTAGTTTTCTGTACTCATACCCAGTCTTATGGATTTGTACTCGAGTCCTTTTGGACCCGAGTGTACACCCTAGTGGAAACTTAAGTATTTGTACTCTCACTTGAGTCTTGTACTCACACCAATGGTAACTCTACTTGTTCTCACGGTACTCAGACTGTTGTACTTTACTACAAGTCTACTCTGAGCTACTCAATAACTCCCAGCGGTGAGTCACATGGGATAATTAAATCTCTTTAAAAGAAAATAAGTGTAAGGTTGATAGACATATACAAGGGTAAAATAAAAGTTTGACCAGAATTCACTTTTACTGCTTTAAGAGGACTATAAAGTGAAGCAATAACAACCATCTCTGGATAACACTGACATCCAATGAAAAACTCAGCCTCTCTCAGTTTATGTCACCATGGAAGCTTGTGAAAACAATGGTTATCACAAAAGTTATGAGTACCATGAAAAAAAATACTTCAAAATAGTCTATGAAGTACTGAGGAAGGGGTGTTAATTTGTTTGTGCTTTTCAACAATATTTAATGTAACAATATTTAACAATTTATTTAATGTAATATATCAATATAATATATAGCAACTGAACAAATTTTTCAAACCCATTAGTGAAAGAAATTAATTTTGGTCAGGATCCAAGAGGGCTGCTGGAGTGTACAGGCTCGTCCTATCTTCAACCTCGCACAAAACTTCAAAAAGTAGATTTCAGCACAACCCTGGAGAAGGATGCTCCCAGATATACCCTGCAATGACCCCTGGGCCAACCATCCCCCCACCCTGTAATCACCCCAGGGCCAACCATCTCCCCCCACCACCCTTTTTTAAAAGTCGCTGCATGGGTCTGTCCCTGGTTCCGCTGCTTAAGTTATCGCTTATGCGAGCATCAACTTCAATGCCACTGCCATCAGAGCAATGACAATCATAAATTTGATCCCGTAGAAGAACCTTTTCTCAGATGTCGAATAGACCTTCGTTAAAAGCGATGTGATATTCTTCTTGGTCTTGGAGAATGGAGGGTACCGAATTCTGTGAGACGAAAATCAGAAAAGTCGAAATGATCATTCCAGGCGATGAAAATATAGCAATTGTTTCTTTTAAATGAAGAGTCTTGTTCCTCCAAAAGAACTGTACATATGTAGCAAGTAGGTTGAGGTCAAGGGTCACATCACAAACATCTCTGCAGGTTATATATAGCTCTCTCTTAATGTCAATAACTTGACCTTGGATGTCTTGTAAGTGACAACCTTACATAGATCCTGACCTCAAGTTTCTCCAAGCAAATCTACCGAAGGAGCTAACTTGAGCATGCTGATTATCTCAAGTAGTATGGCCACAGAGGTCAAAGTTCATCACTGACCAATTAACATGAATATGCTAATGTGCCAGAGATACCCACAGCCTGCAAGTGACTGGGAGTTTCCTCATACTCCATATCAAAGATTTGCCAGGTCTACATAGCTTGGAGCTGTACCAATGAAATACATCTATGTGTAGGGTATACCCTCCATAGCTTTATGCAATGAGTAGGTCTGTGTGCAATGGTACAGCTTCCACATTCATTCACTCATACTGAGGTCTTACAGTGTGACTATCATATATTCATAATTATCCATAGTGACATTGTGCATCATTCTGATGAGCGACAGGTGTAATTTCTAATCAAGAAGAACTTTTCTAAAATTAGCAAAGATTTACGAACAATTTCTGAGCAAATTTTGTTAAGCGACCAAGTTCGACCGCCAGAAGATCGCTTCATTAAAATTCAAGTGGATACCTACCCCATGACCAACTCAGATGGTACCGGTCGTGGATCAATGATACAGGCCTTCTTATGTGAGAGTGCCTCCAACGTGAAGTTGCCATGGTAACTACCCATTCCACTATGACCGACGCCTCCGAAGGGTAATGCAGGCACTGTGTAATGAAGTTAAGAGTTATCTTGTTATAGGATGCAAGGCACAATGAAGTTCATGTGAAAATTACACAGGTGATGGTGAATTTAACAAGGTCCCTTTGGTAAAGTCAGTTTTAGCACTAGGTTAGTTTAAAGGATTGGTTCAGTTGTCATACATGTTTATGTTATATGAAAGAGGACAATAAAAGAAACACAATGGTGAAAAAACTGTTCAAATATCTTTTTCGGTTAAAGATATATTCAAGTGTAAAGTTTTATCAGATTGTGTAGAAACTGCTGAAATCTGACTAGCTGTGATGTCACATCCTCACATTCCTGAAAAGTCTTTGTTTTTT
>JAIPMN010038887.1:7146-17532 GCA_020650975.1 Apostichopus californicus
CCCCCCAGTGAAAAATATGGTGGGGCGGAAGTATCATTCCGCCCCCCCGCTCCGCAAGTCAGAAAACCCCTTTTTCATTTCCAAATGAGGAAAAAAATCTCATTTGGAGAACCAAATTGCATCTAAGGCCAGGTGAAAATGCAAAATTATTTACAAAATGGAGTGGGTGTTGGTGCTATATTGCACCAAATTGCATCTGAGGCCACCTGGAAATGCAAAAAAAAATCCAAAAAAAGACCCCTCCCCCAGGCCGGCCATCAGTCTTCAGCCCCCCCACTCAAAAGTACTTTCCTACGCCACTGAGCCTAAACACTGTCTATGTGTGAAGTCATGGGCGTAGGAGCCCAATTTGATTTGGGGGCTGTTACGACTTGCCCGCCAAAAATAACCAAAAATTTTAGCGCGCTTCGCGCGCGTTCAACATGCTAATGTCAATATCATATAAGCCACCGTCGGTTATTACATCGCAAGCCATAGTGTACCGAACGGTCCGTGAAAGTTGCGCAGTATACCGCGGGATGCTAATGTAAACAACCAAATGTTTTATGTAGATGGAGAAAACCTTGAAAAGTGGGGCTGACGGGTATTGTGGGCCGCGACGTGGAATCACCTACAAAAGCAATGATCCACAGGACATGCGATGAGGTCGAACATGATTTGTGACTGGTGACAATCTTGAAAAAGGTTATGGATGGAAAAAAAACTTGGGAAATACTTGGCAGTCAGGCAAAAAGTCTACATCTGGTTGGTCATTTTCAAGCCCGAGAAGTGCCATTTCCAGTGATCTGGGGGGTACCAAAAACAGAAATTTTCTTGTACGTTGCGCGCCAACCGATGGTGGCGCTCCGCTTAGATAGTAATTCGCGCCCCCCGGGTCAGAAAATCCTGGATACGCCCCTGGTAACGATCGATGAATGTAGACGGATTATGTCATAACTATAGGTAACAGTGTAACTAGTATGTGAAACACGTCATAGATATAGGAAATGATCGATGGATGTAGCGTATGGATTATATCATAATATATAGGAATAACAGGGCATCTAGTATATGAAACAAGTCATAGATATAGGTAACCATGAATATAGCATATGCATCACGTCATATCTAGGAAATGATCGATGAATGTAGGATATGGATTATATATGTCATAATATATAGGTAACAGGGCATCTAGTATATGAAACAGGTCATATTTATAGGTAACGATGAATGTACCTTATAGCATAATTATATGGATTAACACATAAGTCTAGGAATCAATCGATGAATGTAGCATATGGATTATGTCATAATATATAGGTAACAGGGTATAGTATACGAAGCTCGTCATAGATATAGGTAACGATGTAAATAGCATATGAATCACGTCTTATCTATAGGAAATGATCGATGAATGTAGAATATAGATTATATATATATATATAGATTATAGATTATGTCATAATATATAGGTAACAGGGCATCTGGTATATGAAAATACGTCATACATGGTAACGATGAATGTACCTTGTATCATATGGATTAATACATAAGGATAGGTAATAATCGATGAATGTAGCATATGGATTATGTCATAATATATAGGTAACAGTGTATCTAGTATATGAAACACGTCATATTTGTAGGTAACCATGAATATAGCATATACCGTATGAATCACGTCATAACTATAAGAAATGATTGATGAATGTAGAATATAGATTATAGATTATGTAGTAATATATAGGTAACCGGGCATCTATAGTATATGAAAACACATCATAGATATAGGTAACGATGAATGTACCTTGTATCATATGGATTAATACATAAGGATAGGCAATAATCGATGAATGTAGCATATGGATTATGTCATAATATATAGGTAACAGTGTATCTAGTATATGAAACACGTCATAGTTATAGGTAACCATGAACATAGCATACAAATCACGTCATATCTATAGGAAATGATTGATGAATGTAGAATATAGATTATAGATTATGTCATAATATATAGGTAACAGGGCATCTGGTATATGAAAACACGTCATACATGGTAACGATGAATGTACCTTGTATCATATGGATTAATACATAGGATAGGTAATAATCGATGAATGTAGCATATGGATTATGTCATAATATATAGTTAACAGTGTATCTATATGAAACACGTCATATTTATAGGTAACGATGAATGTACCTTATATCATATGGATTAATACATAAGGATAGGTAATAATCGATGAATGTAGCATATGGATTATGTCATAATATATAGGTAACAGGGCATCTAGTATATGAAAGCACGGCATAGATATAGGTAACGATGTAAATAGCATATGAATCACGTCTTATCTATAGGAAATGATCGATGAATGTAGAATATAGATTATAGATTATGTCATAATATATAGGTAACAGGGCATCTGGTATATGAAAACACGTCATACATGGTAACGATGAATGCACCTTGTATCATATGGATTAATACATAAGGATAGGTAATAATCGATGAATGTAGCATATGGATTATGTCATAATATATAGGTAACAGTGTATCTAGTATATGAAAGCACGGCATATTTATAGGTAACGATGAATGTAGCATATGAATTACGTCATATATCTAGGAAATGATCGATGAATGTAGGATATGGATTATGTCATAATATATAGGTAACAGTGTATCCAGTATATGAATCACGTCATATTTCTAGGAAATGATGGATGAATGTATAGGATATGGATTGTGTCATAAGATATGGGTATCCGTGAATAGGGTATCCGTGAATTATGGTATTATATGTCATAAATGAATGTAAGCATGAATCCAGCATCAATACAGATCATGTCATAAAGATAGGTAGCAATGAATGCATCATTTTATATCATACATACAGGTAACAAACAAGTGGGAGTGTAATAAAATAGGTCCTTACCGCTACCACCAACAACACCGGCCCCGCGAATGCCCATATTAGTCCGCGAGTAGGCGACAACCAACATCTATCAATTAAAATAATCAGATTTATATAGCTTGCTGATCAATTGATGGTTAATTTAGAATCAATAACACATCAAATCAGTACCGGAAGTATAGTATGAGGGGTGACATTTCTTCTAAACAAACAAAACATCACAAATATCTGACATCTTTCCTCAAGTTGGTTTTGACGTTTAGTTTTTGCGTGGGATACATGCATTGAAACTTCAATCGGCCGTTAAATAAGTTAGATTAAACCTTTCCATTTAGTACCGTACTCAAGTTAAGCGTATGAAAAATACATGTGTTATGCAATATGGAAATTGAACATGCATACTGCAGGCTGAGGCTATAATCACCTTACACACGTGATCTGAAGATAAGCCAATCATAGATAACAAAAGCAACAAAAATACAAATTTTGTTATTTCATAATGTCATGCAAATTCCTGAAAGAGTAAGGAGGAGAAAAAATAATCATATTTTGATAAGTATGAAGAAAACATTATAACATGTAAACTGTATATGAAGTATTTATACAGAAAGTAAGCCCAGAGGGAAACTCACGGTCCGCTAGTTCCGTAGTCATGGTAACGGATACCGAATGAAATGGAAACGATGAATGCAGGAATACCTTTACGAAAATAATAGAGACACGAATGAAACACAGGTGTTTTACATGATAGTTCATATTCATTTATTCATATTTTTACCCCCCCCCCCCTCCCCCACCCCGCCCCACGCACACATGCAGAACTCAAATTCATGAACATAACATAAGTTAAACTCAGGAAATTATCAAATAGCGTGAGAAACCGATTACTTTCGAAAAATTTATCAGCCACGCCCCCCCCCCTCCCCACGGATAACTTTGAATTTCCTGTTCATGCCACTGCAAATGATAACGAAGATAACGATTGTAAAATAAAACATTTCACATTTCTTTTTGCGTAATTTTACTTACCCCAGCCAACTAGTAAAAATACATAAGATTTGATATTTTTCTTGGCGTTTGGTAGAGTAGAGAGAAGAAGATGGACTCCCTCTATCAGCATCCAGGAGAATGAACATGTAAATAGATACTGTAGGCTGAGGCTAACCATCTTACACGTGATCTGAAGATAAGCCAATCATAGATAAGAACACAAAAAAAAAATTACAAATGTTGAAATTTATATATAATTCTATATTTGCTAATAGCTTTAAACTTATAGGAGCTATTTTGTTGTTGTCCTAGTAAATGACATTAATTATTATATCATTAATTATTTTAGATTCGGGCCTTAAGAAACTAAATGCTTACAAATGACATTATAACATCGAGGCGTGCCTGCAGTATTCACTCACCAAATTCTGCGTAGCATCTATTCCTGTCATAAATATTAGCTGGCCTAGTGCCAACGATAAACAAAGGTTAATGTGGATGAAAATGCGTTGCATCTTTTGAAGCCTGCAAGAAAATATATGAAGGCAAAAGATAAAATGTTTAAACTTTACAATGACGTACTCCATACCCCCAACCCGTCTCTCTCTCTCTCTCTTTTAACAAAATGAACTGGCAATCTATGGAGTAAAAGTGACCAAAAAAGCGTGTTTTACGCTAATGTTCGATACAAATCGATGTTGTGTGGGAGGGGGGAGGGAAGGAGGGGGTAAAAACGTGGCTGACTTAAAAGCATTGAACATGAACAGAATTATGAAAATGGCATAATGTTCTTTAATTGGTAATCACACTTCTGTAAATAACAAAAGGGAAACATTTTCTTTACAAAAACATGGAAAATAAAGGCACTTTTCATTAACAAAAAGGGGCACTTTTCATTTACGAAAAAAGGCACTTTTGAGATTTTTCACAAAAGGTGACGTGGCATGGGGGAGTGGGGGGGGGGGTATTCGTGCCCCAGCGGGCACCGACTTCGCGGTTCCTGGCACATACAAACCTGAGCACAAAGAAGATGGTCATTGTGATGACCAGGCAGAGCACTGAGAGAGTACACCCAACATAGGTCAATATATCCAAGGCTTTCACGTGACCATCGCTAAGCTGTTTAGTAAAAAACAAACACACATACAGATAAATTTATAAGAATAATGGGGAATGTAAACAAAAATTTGCATTTGATAAAGATATCCACCATTGATAAGACAGGTCTAAGTGCCAAAATAATTCAGAAATATTCATCAAAATTTGGTCTACAAGTCTACAAGAAGATTTAATTTAAATATAAAAGTCAATGTGCATATTCATTTTTTTTTGTATTTGATAGTTTCTTCAGATGGCCAAGTTTTATTCATTTGTTTCTATAAATTATTCATGTAAGTACATGACATTTTGTTTTGGACAAAGAGAGAAAAATATTTCCAATATGGTACCGTCAAGATGACGTCATCGGTTAACCGTAGCAGAACTGCAAAATTCGTCAGATGAGAGCATCGGCAAATGATTTTCTGTGTTTTGGTGTTTGATGTCACTTCACATCCGTCGGTTGACCAAAAACTTGTATTCGTACTAAAGAATAAAATATGATAATAATAAAATTGTAAAATTATTAATATATTGATATTTAAGTGATCTTCAAAATTAATTCATTGATCAGATGAACCAGTGACGTCACAATAAGGGTCATAGGAACCCACACTATTCACGTACACAAGGCAGAACATAACTCCGTTCGTTTGGTATGTACAATTCGGGAAAGAACCGCTATATGCCTATGCCCTATACATAGACGTAGGAGCCCAATTTGATTTGGGGGGGGGGGGGGGGCTGTAACGACTTGCCCGAAAAATATATCCAAAATTGTTCAATATGTTAATGTGCATATCATATAGGCATGCATCGGTTATTGCCAATAACATACAATCATTTGCGGTGTTAATACTCTTCTGTATTGGTTATAATTATTGGCGAAGTCGTTACAATAATAATGATTATAAAAATATCAGTTTAACCCATTGAAAAAAACATTGCAAGTTATTTTTCTTTCAGTAGGTGCCCGAAAAATTATCAGCATATTGCCCGAATTTTCACAATTTTTTTTGGTTGGGGGGGGGGGGGGCTTCAGCCTCCTACGCCTATAAAATATTAGAGATGATTTTCAAGGCAGGTTTTCTCCTCATATGTAGATGTTATACGGATTATGGAAATTCATAAAATAAAGATAAAGTGTACCGTATGTACAGAAGGCTATAACAATTAAAGTAAAACAATATTAGTGACCATTTTTAAGCAATGTACTGATAAAATAAAAGCAAATAAATAAATGAATTAACGATTCATATAACAATGATATATGGATGCAAATTAAGTGAGATGGTACTTACGAAGAGGAATAATTCCAGAAAGCACAAACAGGCGTTTCATTGCTGTCAGGAAGCTATACAGAGGTAGGAGAATCATGTTATTTTCATTTCTACCTATTTTAAATATTTATTTTCGGAATCTTCACGGAATTTTCTGAATCGAAAGAATTATGCATTATACCCCAAATGTCATTCAATTAGTCACGATTTTATAAAAGATTGTCTCAGTTCGATCAGTAATATTTCATATTGATTTTTTTTAAAGTAAATACTTATTGAAAATGGACGTCAGAAATATCCGACCAAATCTGCCTCATATATTATAACTATATTACTCTGCTTAGAATGGATAGTTGAGCCTCTATAATACAAATAAGTTAAGACCAACGTATGCAGAACGTATAGTTACGTTCTTTCCATGTACATAACATTATTGAGGGCTCCTCTGGAAAGCAGTGCTTCTGCACTGAGCAGGACTACCCTCATTAAACATTAAAGAAAACAATAATAAAAAACAAATTAAAAAATACCTGGACCGTGTTAATGGAAAACTCCACAGGAGCATCTTCACTAAAGAATGACTCCGTATTGTTTGAACTGTTCGTGACGATTGTCAAGCCAATGACCTTTGACCCAATATTCACGTCAGAATTATTCTCCCCCGTCGATAAGAGGTCCTGAATGTTTTCGTAACGAACGGTTACGACCTTAACTGCATAAAATAAAAATTATAACAATAAGAAGAAAAAATAATAGAAAAAAATAACGATAATAAAGGGAGCTGTTTAATAGTTTTTATATAATAGACAGCAATGTTTTTGTATTTTATTTTATATAATTGTTTCTCTTTTGTTGTAGAGCATACGTAAATGATTATCTCAATATGAAACAAGTTTTATAATTAGCGAAAGAAAACAAAATGTGTTTTAATATTTGTTTTGAATTCGTTCAGATCACTTTTCGTTCGTGATCAACAAGGAACGTTCACAAAATCTGCTCGTCGTATATTTTAATCGTACATTTTATTTTACTCTAAAAACTTGTGTCATCCACACCCCCCCCCCACCCACCCCATCCAGAGAGGGGGTCAAGTGAATACAGTTCGGTTGGGAGTTTTTCAATCTGCAATTCTGTTCATTATAGTCAATGGGAACCAATCATATGCAAGTATTTACTGTGACGTAATGTACTGCATATTCATTGAATTTCAAAATACTTAGTTTCATAATATACTGGAGGGAAAGGGGAACCAGTGACATCATTGGTCTCATGGATCTATCAGGCTCTCGAAATCCCTCCCCCTCCCCTCCTCCAACCCCACAATCATCACCAACAAAAAATGGAATACGTAGCATTCATAACTCATGTTCTTGGGTCTCATATATTGATTTTTGTGCATTTTTTTAATAATTTTTTTTTTATGTGAGTGTCAAAGTACTGAAGCAATTAAAATATTCTTCCAAACGTTCATAAAAATCATTTCCAACAATGTATATTAAAAAGGGGATTTTGTATTTCAACTTTTACTCGACACGGGATAACCCGGTAGTATGCTGGTAACTATTGAATACAACGGTTTGTATGCCAAACGTAATATACGACAGAACAACCATGGTTGCGCGAGTGCATGGAGTTACAACCATCATGCATGCATGGTTGTATAACCCAATGATGACTTATGTAGGACCTACACCTCGTTAATTATACCTCCTGGGCCATAAAATGAAGAACCATGCATGGATGTATAACTCAATGATGAATTATGTATAGGACCTACACCTCAGGTCAAAATTACCTTCTGTGCCATAAAATGAAGAACTGTTAAGGGTCACGTCGACTTCATCCGATAAATTGTTGAAAGAAAATGTTTCTCCTTGAGTTTGATTAACGACGTATGAATCTATGTGAAGGTCTGGTAAAGGAAAGGGAGGGAGTATAAAAAAAATATAATTTTGTAAATAAAATCATAATTATAATAATGATAGTAATTGTATAGAAAATATTTAATCTAGTGAAGAAGATAGCTTTAACTTACAAAAGTTTTCTGTTTGGTGCGTAAATTGTGAGACATTTTGAGTAACGCCGAAGGACGTTGCTAAGTCCATGCTGAATGAGTCCATAACCCCCAAAATCTCACCGGTTAAGTAATTGTTACTGTTAGTCTAAAAGAAAAAGCAAAGACGCACATATTTTTCTCATATCAAATATGCAAGAAATAAAAATACAATGCCACACGAGGCGTCGAAAGACAGGTCGCACCCCGGGGACATTAGAATAAATTATATTGACCCCGAACCCTGAGGCTGTATAAAGCCCAACCCCCCCCCCCCACACCCCGTCCCCGATGGAGGCCCACAACTGCTATAGCTGTCTTCTTGTTTTACTTTAAAATTCTAGATGACTGCTTCTCCTAACCCAGCAAACCCTCCATCTATCCCTTAACCGAACCTGGTACATCCAATTAAAGTTACGCATAATTCAATAAAAAGCGACAGAAAATTATTAAAACATAAAGTGCACCGGATCGTATATAACATATGACGTCATTATGTTGAGAGTTTATTTCAATCTATTTTGTTTGTTGAAAATTGAGATATTTCTTCATAATATATCATAATTACCTCGCCATTTATTGAGCCTATGCTGAGTTTAGTGCTGTTTATGAGTCCATCACATAACTGGAGAAAGACCTGATCATGAAAAAAAACATGAAACGAAATATGAAATCATTGTTTCGTTGAGGGTTTGAAACACTATATAAATATACAATATGTATATAAAAATCACGAAATCACTGATGGAGTTACATATATGATGTCTTAAAACATATATAATTTATAAGAAATTTCACCGAAAATGAAAGGAAGAAATTAATTTTTATTCAAACACGGTTTTTGTTGTGATTACTGTAGGAACCGTTCAAAGTATATTTGGAAATATCCATCCTAATCGACTAAAAAATTGTTTCTCTGTCAAACGCAACATTAGCGTTCTGATATACTTTAAAAACAGGTTTGGAAATATATACAATATATACAATACAATATATAAAATACAGTAGGCGTGTTGAAGCCCAATACCTGCCCCTGTTTTATTTGAATCGAAATTATATGTTTACACTTTATACTTATGTATTTGAACTTTCGTATATTTCTTTCAGATCTATAGAATTGTAAAGAACCCCCACTGGTTCCAACTTGCACACCAAAGTAAAATTACGAATAAAGTAAAAAAAAATGCCCAAAGAAACAACTGGCTGTTTATAAGCAAATGCATTACTTATCTTCATCTATTTTTATCGTCTTTAAGTCCGAAACATCCAATGTTAGATTTTGCCAAGCTTTCGAAGTTAACCGCTAATTAGTAGGAGCAATAATTATGAAACTGTTTTAAGTGAAAGCAATTGAATATACTACACTTTGCAAATTCCCCCCAAAAATTACATAAAAACACGATTTTGTGTTGTTGTATATGCTAAGTGATTTTATTTTAGGCATTTTTTTGCTCAAAATAACTATGAAATTAAACTGTCTGGCACTATCGTAGCCTTTATTTATTCTTTATTATTATTATTTTTTATTCCATTTTCTGTTATTTTCTAAGCATGAATTTCTATGATTGAATATGTTGGGAAAAGAATAATTCTTTACACCTTTGCGTTTTCCTTCGACTTAGATGCACTACCGGATATCATCGATAATGAATTAGAAATTTCTTTTATTTCTGCTCCAGTCTTCTTTGTCATAAAATCTTTCTGCTGTAACGTCGCAAAAGTATCTTCGAACCTCTTCCGCATAGGAGGCATATCTTCCTTCATATGCGATGGCTCTTGCTTAGCAGGCATTTCGGTAATAGGTTGTGACGTCACCTGAATATGAGGCAAAGAATGAACGGGTACTCATTATTAATGAATGTTTATTTGCTGCGTTTCCCCTCCAAGTTCTGTTCCCTCTGCGAAAGACACAAGTAAGTTGGACATTGTACCTAATAAATAACTACCACTCTAGAATATTATTCGCCCAGACACTTTTTTTCTCAATGCAATCAATGATTTGACTTTTTCTTGATCGTTTGAAACGAAACGTGACTAGCCATACTAATGAAGCGAATTT
>JAIPMN010038925.1:0-17048 GCA_020650975.1 Apostichopus californicus
CTATGGAACAACCAATTACACCATTTTGGTTCCCAAGGCCTAAAACTTCGTTTCTTACCTTTATACTTCCACGTCCTCCAAAGAACAGAAAATTAAAAGGCTCTGTCTGGACTTGAATCATAGACATGCCTTCACTGGGGTTTGAACCCAGGACAAGGAGTTTGTCAGTCCAGAGCACTACCACTGCACCACTGTATCTGTTGAGAAATAATGCTCGTTTCTAATATTTAAAGTTCACAATGGAAGGAAAGAGGTATAAGAATAGCAAAAGGAAACTGCCTTCACTGGGGTTTGAACCCTAGACATTGAGTTTGTCAGGTACAGACACTAACCACTGCACCACTGTATCTGTTGAGAAATAATGCTTGTTTCTAATATTTAAAGTTCTTAATGGAAGGAAAGAGGTATAAAAATAGCAAAAGGAAACTGGCTTCACTGGGGTTTGAACCCAAGACATTGAGTTTGTCAGTCCAGAGCACTACCACTGCACCACTGTATCTGTTGAGAAATAATGCTTGTTTCTAATATTTATAGTTCTTAATGGAAGGAAAGAGGTATAAGAATAGCAAAAGGAAACTGGCTTCACTGGGGTTTGAACCCAAGACAAGGAGTTTGTCAGTCCAGAGCACTACCACTGCACCACTGTATCTGTTGAGAAATAATGCTTGTTTCTTATATTTAAAGTTCTTAATGGAAGGAAAGAGGTATAAGAATAGCAAAAGGAAACTGGCTTCACTGGGGTTTGAACCCAAGACATTGAGTTTGTCAGGCACAGAGCACTACCACTGCACCACTGTATCTGTTGAGAAATAATGCTTGTTTCTTATATTTAAAGTTCTTAATGGAAGGAAAGAGGTATAAGAATAGCAAAAGGAAACTGGCTTCACTGGGGTTTGAACCCAAGACAAGGAGTTTGTCAGTCCAGAGCACTACCACTGCACCACTGTATCTGTCGAGAAATAATGCTTGTTTCTAATATTTAAAGTTCATAATGGAAGGAAAGAGGTATAAGAAAAGAAAAAGGAAAACTGCCTTCACTGGGGTTTGAACCCAAGACATTGAGTTTGTCAGGTACAGACACTTACCACTGCACCACTGTATCTGTTGAGAAATAATGCTTGTTTCTAATATTTGAACCTAACAATGTAAGAGGACTTAAAAAAAAAAACTCAATTGCTTGTGGTAGAGGTCAAAGGTCATCTGGAAACCATTTAAACATGGTGAATAAGCAGAAGTCCATTGCAATGAAGTAATAGAAACTTCAATGCATTTTTGCATTCTGGTTATAAGAGCTGGTTTTGCCCCATCTAGAATTAATTGTTGTGACATCAGTTTGCAATCATTTGGAGTTATTTTTCTGGACTTACCTTCGGTCACTTTTTTTGTTTTTCGCAGAACTCCCTCGCACAAGACGACGATGGGCGAACAGATACGACAGGTACCACAGAAAACAATTCCATTCATCACGAGAAAGACAGCGGGGTGGGCAGGGCAACAGACGAGAGCGTGAGAAACGACAGCGATGGGGGTGAAGATGGCAGCACACGTAAATACCCGCTGAGCATGAACAGTGGAGATCTGAGGTACAGCAACGAAAGCTTCACCTCCAACGAACTTGTAGAACACGAGTTACACGGGGGCCACGGGCTCTCGGTCGCAGATTGTCAGAAATTTCAAGCCGCTCTGGAGAGCAAATGTGATAAGCACGTACGTAGCGACACTGATGAGAGTTACCAGGGTAAAGAGTCAAAAGTCATGAGACTAGGGTCAGACTCAATGGACACTACAAGCCAGAGCGGAGACTCTCTAAATAGGCCCGCAAAGTTAGTAGGGCCGGATAGCGAGCACAAACTTGATTCCTTGATTGAGTCAATTAAAAGTCCAGAGGAGGATGTTTGGCTGCATAAGTCCAAGCCCGGTGTGTCGCCCTCTCTTTCAACTGGCAGCTCCATTAGCGACGTCAACGTTCTAACCGATGTACTCACGGATGTGACATCCATGAGCAGTAATGTGTCAGGCCCGTTAGATAGTAATAAATTAGGAAGCCCTAAGAGAAAACATTCAGAAAAGAATCCAGAGGACGAGGATTCTTCTCACATTAGTCTTTTAGACAAGACACAACGTAAAAGTTCCCAGGGAAGTGCATCTCGCCAGCACCGAGCCCCTAGAACGGTTCCAGGTAGTCCGGGGGGCCATAGAAGCAAATCCTCGTCTAGCTCAAGAGAAAGACCAAGGAGTTCTAGTTCGTCGGGATCCTCCAAAGATAAAACTAAGGAAAACAAAGACAAAGTACCTCTTGAAAAGATTCCGCCCCTGTCAAGCGCCTTGCCATACCCCCGTCGCCCTTGCACAAACCCCCACATAAGGGCCCAGATACTCAAAAAGAACCCTTACTTGATGCAACAAGTCGGAAATGCAAATGTTAACCTCTTTTCTCAAAACTTGAAACTGAAGCATCAAAACTATTTCTTGAGGAGGAACTTAGAGACGATGGGTTCCATGCAGAGCCTTCAGTCGGTACCGAGCTATGCTAAGCATTATAGAAGTTACATGCATCTGGTGAAGCAGAACGAGGAAAATCTAGGGAAGGAAGACAACAGGGCGAAGGAAGCTAAGGAGAAGGTAGCCACGGAGTGGAAGGTCAAAATCAGGAGCGACGGTACGAGGTACATAACCAGGAAGACGTCGACCAGAGACAGAGTCTTGAAAGATCGAGAGAACAAACTCAGAGAAGAGCGGTGCGGACTGACCACCGACGACGAGGCGGTTAGCGAGATGAAACTCGGCAAATATTGGAGCAGGGAGGATCGAAAGAAACACCTTGAGAAAGCTCGAGATCAGAAGAGGCGGCGAGAGTTCATGCACAAAGCGAGGATGGAATGTCTCCAAGAACAGGCAGAGGATGAAAGCAGGAGAGAACCAGATATCGTAGAACTCAGTCGGAAAAAGATGCTCAAGAGGAAAGGTCGCAAGCTAATGCTTGATGACTTCACCACCGTTCAGGAGATGTTAGTGCATGCTACGAAAGGCAGCCCAGACTCCTCAAGGGACTACAACCCACTATTGAATGTCACGATGGTATAGAAAGTTTTTAAATGCGCTGTTATAATCTTGCTAAAATGGGAAGCCACGATTGTATTCCCTATCCATTCACAGAGATTTTACTTTGTGGTCTGCTACACTCCCCTGATCAAAGTCATGTCTCTTGGTCGATTCTATACATTTAGTGAATTTTTCTTATTAGTTGATCCATTCCTCCTCAGAACGGTGATAGTCAACATTTTCAAATACTATGAAATTCTCATTAAATAATGGATATGGACCTGACTGATATTTAAGTGACCTTTCGGTGTTTTTTGTCTTATATTTGTCCGTTATTCGTCGTTTGATATTATAGATTAAGCATGTTTTATTACTGGCGATGCTGATTGATTCTTTATTGTAATCTGACCTTGTGTCTGCTGTACTCTACTACGGCCTTAGACTTTCCCATAATAGCAGCTGTTGTATCTTAACAAGTGAATGAATGATCGTGGCCGGTACTTTTAAATGATGGACGAGTACGTTCAGAGTAAATAAATACATAGAAGGTTCAGTACAGTGCAATTCTCGATTTGATAAAGCCAAATAGCTATTCAATTTCACATTGGATGGAATCATATGGGAGAAAAGACAGGCTTGATTCAGATCTGAAGTAGGTGTTGAAATATCCTCACCTACATGAAAGCCCCCCCCCCCCCCGTGTCAAGCAACCTCAATGTATGTATACGTGTTTAGTGAAAGGGGTAGCTTGGTGTCCAAGTAAAGGTTATGCTAGAAATTAAGTCAAATATCATGATGTGATAAGTCTGGCTGTGAGGGGGCAACACTTATAACTTTTAAGATTGATGTATGTCACTGACATGAAAAGCTTTGTGAATTTTTATTTTGTGGCTAAATTATCAGAAGCATTTCAATATTGGTTACAAACACCTAGGGTGATTTTCACAAATATAACAATACTGATAAAAAGTAGTTTGCAATACATTTTAAGATATTTTTAACTATACTAGTTTCTACATAACATAACAACCATGTTTTACTTTTGGCTTAATCATGTGACAAAGAGATTTGTAACGAAATGAAATAAATGCTTCCGTACCTGTATATATAATAAACTGTACATAAGAGATAGCTACTTACTCAGAAAGGAAAATGTGGTATATGGTTTTATTATATCGATTGTTTTGTTATCAGATGGTTTATGTTGCCAGGTAATTTATATATGATGGCAAACGGCATAGCTATTTAGTGTATGCATGTTGAAAGTAAGATTATTTAAACTAAACAAAGAATAAAGAAGTTGGTATCTTTCAAGGATTGTAACTGGTGGCAAAACATGTCTTATACCTTCCAAGATGTTGCTACTTTTCCTTCAAGATGCTGTCACTATTGGTCCTCTGTATGATGGGGAAAAACATTCTCATTCCATTTGGGGGATTTCCCTTCACATAATATAAGCCTGAAGATTTGATCAATTGCATTATACATCTATATTTCTCTTTATTTATTCATTAATGCTGAATCTATAAAATATTGAAGCTCTTTAACATGACCTAATTTGGTAGTGAAACTATAATCACAGATTTACAAAATGGGATATCTCCCACTTGGGAGCCAGATTTTTCTAATGTGTCCGGGAGTTTCTAATGTATCGGAAGTCTTCACAAAGGTAGCTTATGCTATTTAAATATTGAATGTTTCCTATTTTTGCAATCTGTTCTATAGTAGAAATTCATCCACATGTTATAAAGGTTGGTTTTAACTTGCCTTTTTGAAAATATACCCCATCATACCTTAATTTACATTGATGGCACAGCATAGTTTAAACATAGGAACATTAGACATGATACAATGCTGGTTTTATTCCAACAGTCGAAATATATTAACTTCTTCATTATCATTAGGTCTACATTATAGATTTTGCTGAACATTTTACACTAGTAACAAAACTAACATTTATGTGTGTGACTGACAGTCTTGTATTTTTGAAAATTGCACACCTTTGAAAAATTGCTTCTAAATGTTCTTCCATAATAGTTTTCCTTGTATTAATATTAATATTAATCTTTCACTCTTACTTGGATTATGACACTTTATATAACTTTGTTTTGATATGTATCCAGCCATGGGGCATACAATACTGAGCATATAAATCAATACTTATTTATGCTGATGCAGGGCATTACCTTGCATACTACATCAGAACAGACCGGATTCTTAACAGAATTTTATCTACTCTTGGACAAAATGTACAAAAAGTTGGAAAAAGTACATTAATTAGTGAACTAGTCTTGCCCCAAAATATGCAGAAAAAAATTACACATTAAATCATGTTGAAACACTTTTGGAAATCCGGTGTTTTTTTCGAAATCTCGGACATGGAATTTTTGAAGTGGACTATTTATTCTTGCATGTATTACACATTGGTTTATTTTTATTTAAAGTGGTGTCATCAAACTTTTTGTATGTTCTTTGTTATTGTGCAGTCTTGTATAAAACTATATTATTCAAGACAGATGGAAGCTAGAAATTCCAAAGTTTCAAGTAGATAATGTAAAGAAGATATTTAATCTATTATTATTATGATTTAATATTTAGAATTACAATAGTGTATTTAAACTTAAAAGGATGCTTCATATACTTGTAAAGTTCTTTCTTTTTTCTCAAGTTTTTGACCAAAATGGAGATTTTATTGTACATTTTACTTACTCCTTCATATGATTTTTGCATTGTACTTTTTTTTCTCTTTCTTTCCCCCTCATTGTGACAAAAAATTATCTTGCATGTAAGGAAATTAAAAAAAAAAAAGGTTACTTTATGTTACTGAAACATTCAAGACAAGCTGAAAGAAAATACAAAACGATAAAGAAGAAAACTACCAATTTTCAGTATGTTGTTGCTTTTTTAATGTTCTCCTATGTGACTCGGCACACTTTTCCCGACACCATTGCAGTCACTTCTGTTGTAATTATTGTAATACCAAGTATTTTTCACAAGTCTTGGGAGGGTAACAGCACCTCTTTTGACCACAACAATTTACAAAGCCGCCCTATCCCACCCAGCCAACCAGTGTCATCATATGGCTCTCTGGGGTTGCTGCACTTTTCATCACTGTTCTATGGATGTCTTCAGATTGGCTTAGGAATAATTATTGAACACAAATTGATATAGCAGTTGTGGCGGTGATTGTAGGGTGTTAGTGGAAGGTAAGGGGTGAAGGCAGGACTGATATTAACCAAATGTATATGTATGTATGAATGGACTGCATTTTGTTGGTTCTCTCTCATACATGCTCTATGTCTTATATTAAATCAATGAATGCCATTACATATATATTAAGAAACAAACATAAAAGAAACAGAAAAGAAAATACCGAAACGATTCAAATAACTTCCCAAATTTAATACTATATCTTTCATTAGGAATTTGACCTCTCAAACAATTTTTAATGTACACAGAACATTTCCGGTGTGGAACACTGATTGCATCGTATATCAAAATGAAAAGGACACTTTACAATACAAAAAATGGCAGTAGTTCAACTACCTAATAACATTTTTTGGTATGGGGGATCATTCACCATCTTAAAGAAAACATATATATAATTTTTAATTAATGTTTATCCTGTTAAGGGTCATGCCATAATGACTATCAAGAAGAACCACCAGTATTTAATATCAATGATGCTTATCCAGCAAGGCACTAACTAGTGTCAGAATATGACGGAAATTTTTTAACTCAAATCACAAAGCTGACATGTTGGAATATTTCCAATACCTTTTTTTCCCTATACATGTCTCCATAGATAGAAACCTTGTCTAGAGTCGGCTACGTCCCTGGTAAACAAAACTCTAGGAGATGTAAGTTACCATTCCAAGGTCAGGTCTACTAGAACTCTAATGGTGGCGCTATATCACTTTATGATATGCCAATACAGAACAGAGTCCTGCATCAAGTTCAAATTTAGTGTGCAATGGTGCTAGGCTGAATGTTCATAACATTCTAGTGTAACCTGATAAACACCAAAGAGTTGCACAATTTGGATACAATTTATTTATATTTAATGAACAGTTGATTAGCTACTCAGTTCCAAAGTGAGATTTGGCAAGACCACTTTCTGGAGAAAAAAAACTGGATAACAAGAGTTGATGGCAAATTGAAGAACCAGTATGTCATAAAGTATCCTTTATGATACTGACCATTTTAGTTTTAAGTGTTGGTTCACACATAGAGAATCAATCATGTGCTAATCTACTACTGTTTTGAAACAGGAGAGGGAATGGATTCTGGACTTGCCAGAAAATCACCACAATTTAGAAAGACTTCCATAGTTGACTGAAAATGCACCATCATTTCTCATCTTGATTTTGTTTTACTTTGACAAGTGTAAATAATAATAAGGTATGGTAATGACTGAGTTTACCATGATATGCCATCAGCTGTATGGCATACTTTAAAACATTATGATGATGGTCTTAAATCTCTAGCAGTGACTTTCATTTACATAACAAGAGACCAGGAGGTAACCCGGAGTAATGTATCTCGGCCAACCTGCATTAGACTGTCAGCACCTTCACTACATATTATAAACAACTTGATCTGTAACTCAGGTACTTTCACCAGTGTGATGTAAAACTGATTCTCATCTCAAAACCATTCCTTCTCTTGTTTTATTGTTCAGTCAGTAAAATGGATGACTAATTAAAAATCAATTGCACAGATGTGGATGAAATCTCTATTTTTAAGTACAGGTTTAAAGAAGAAACATTTATCAGCTAACATACATAGAGTTTTACCAAATACAGCTTTTGTGAGCACCATGCTATCCTGTAGGTCCTATAACTTTACGCTTCTTTACTTAACACACTGTTGTGAAAGTGCATAGATATTAACAGATGCCCCCCCCCCCCCACCCACCAACCCTGCTAACTGAACACAGTACTGATTATGGTGCACATGCTGACTACTGACTATTAAAGTGAATACTTGTGCCTTAACTAAAGAGAAGTTTGATAAACAATTCTAACCCCTCACTTGAAGAAAGTTACAAACTAGATATAACATTTTGGGCACATTTTGGAGTGTCCTTTCCTTTTTTGCAACAATAATGCATTTTAATATTCAACGCCACTGCCATCTCTTCACCAATTTTTCTTATAAAAATGTATCCCTGCAATAAGAAAAGAAAAAACCTAATATCGCACACAGGGTAATGTAATTACAGTGTGAAAGACCCTCAGTGCTATCTTTGCTACTATCCCACCTATGAACTTGCAATGCAGCATAAACATCCATGGTCTTGAAGCAGCACTGCCAATGTGCGGTATAACCCTAACTCCTAGAAAAAGATTTCACATCTCATAACTCATCGTGATCAGCATCCTGTAATTGACAAGAGAAAAAAAAAGGAGTTTGGGACAAGGTAAATAAATAAACATTCAACGTCAGCCTAATACACGTTTAGAGCCAGTACAGTAATTTGGCATGTAAGAAACGAAGCAAATAAATACAAGTGATTTGTAAAGCTAAATTACCATTTACTTGCAGTTTTGCCAGGCAAGCACAAAATACGAAACAGTGCACCATATTACTGGAGTGAATCTGGTGTAAAGGGGAACATTGATATGTAATTAAGTCATGCACACAACCACTGATTTAATGTTTTCTGTTGAAAACATGCAGAAAACCTAATTATTGTCTCACCTCTTCTCCTTCGACCTCTCCATCAACCTCTTCCTCTTCCTCATCATCATCCTCTTCTTCCTCATCCTCTTCTTCCTCCTCATCATCATCTTCATCTTCATCATCTTCCTCTTCTGGCTCCTCCTCAATCTATAACAAAGAACGAGACCACAAAAACTTAAAACAACCAGCGGGCTTAGTGATTCTTTGACAAATTATTGTAACATTTCACATAAACACTGCAGCAATTATGATGTTCAACTAAACAGCAAACACACATACACATTCAATCACTATCACAAATTCCTTTGTATGATACAACATGTGCTGACTTTTCAAAATACTACCGCAATATTTCAATATGAAAACAAAATGAGAATGAAACATATGTAACCTCTTACGTTCAAACTTGGATAAATCACAAGTTAAAAAGTCCAAGGAGAAAAGAATCCCAACAAAACATGTACAAATATAATTGTATATGCACCTCTGATGATATGAGTTATGTTTTCAAGGAACACTATGCTGCAATAATCACTTACAATCACTAGGGTTTATTTACCTTTTCATCCAAATCTATGTCCATGCTGAGCCTCAGCATCCTTTCGATGCGTCCAGCAAAGGCAGCGGAGTCTTCCAGCATGAACCCAGAACGGAGTACAGCGGTTTCAAAGAGAACCTCAGCAAGATCTTTGGCAGTTTGGCTTTCACCATCCTCCTCGACTTGAGAAGCAAGTTTCTTGATCAGAGGATGTCGAATATTGATCTCAAGAGTCTTCTTCTGGCCTTTGTAAAATCTAATGAGCAACAGATAAAAGTAATAGCATTGTTTGTTGTTGCTAATCACTATGAGGCAAAAGGCAAAGTCGAAATTGTTAAAAGACCTCTAGATTGGGGTAGCATGGTGTCCAAGTAAAGGTTACGCTAGAAAGTCAAATATCATGATGTGTTATGTCCTGCTGTAAGGGCAACACTGATGACCTTCCACAATGATGTTTGTTACTGACTTTTTAATTATGTTTGTGAAGTTTAAATTATCAGAAGCATTTTCAACAAAGGAAGATGTTTCTCTGAAATCCAATTGTGTTGGGACATGGAATTTTTGAAGTGGACTATTTATTCTAGCATGCATTGCACATTCTGCACTAAACTTAAATGAGGATGTTTCTTTTTCCTTCTCTGAAATCATACCTTGATATTTACATGCATCATCTTAACACTAATTTTGCTAGACCTTGCCAGGACATCGAAATAACCTCCAATTACCACCAACTTACTGTAAGTTAACAAATTTCAAGTGATATTTTGTTACTACTATATTTCTATTTCTGTTAAAATCAACTTTTAATTGATCATAATCAAACAATTTGCACTATTACTGCCCCCCCTTTATTATCTTACTTAGAATATAATACTTACGAGGAACTGTCACTCCCTGGTTGAGAGTATGCCTGAGAGAGCATGATCCTTTCCATGTTACCAGACCATCCATAGGTACCGGCAACCAAAGCACATGGTGTCTCAGTCAATCGGCTACTGACCTTAGCATCTTTAATCTGCGGAGAGTTATCAAGCATAAGAGAAACCAAAAGTAGGCTTGTTAATTTGTTTAACGGACCTATGCCAGCCAGAGCAACACTACATGTACTCTGGTGGGCTTATGTGTAACAATGTAGCATTACTCTGTGGCATAGCTAGCCAAAGGCAGATTTCTTAGTTCTCATTAAGATACAATACCAACTAAGCAGTTTCTAAGCAGATCTGATGAAAACCAGAAAGCCAGTTAACTGTGTGATTGCTTGCCATACAATTTGCTCAAAAATCAAAATAATGTAACTATCTGACTTCATGTAGAGCAAGTGAGTTAAATTTGTCCAAGAATTAATTGAGAACCAGAAAAAGATTTGTAGGAATCCCTTGTGGGCATCAACCATCTCATTTACTCATTAGGACTTTTCAGTATACAGAAAAAACAGTTTTCCTTTGTGAAATATAGAGACATTTTACCAACTTTGAGCTAGCTAATCCCCCTCAATAGTTGTTCAGAGCTACATGATATTGTTCATATATTGTGAAATGTTTTTGAGAAAATGGCCTCCGGCAAATTTTGAGAAAATATACTGAAAAACCGAGATCAAACAGAAAAAAACAAACTAAACAGATATCCGAGGGAAAGAAGTACCAACCTTATCTTTCAAAGCAGTTTCCTTCAGCCATTCGGTCAAGCCTTCATATTCCTTCTCTAGTTCTTCTTTCCTTTCCTTGGATTTTTCAGATTCATCTAAGACGAGACCTTCTTTGGCAATGTTCTGGAATTTCTTTCCTTCAAATTCTGGCAATGACTGGATGCAATATTCATCAACAGGTTCTGTAAGGTACAAAACTTCATATCCCTTCTTCAATAGCCTTTCTGAAAATGGTGATGATTCAACCTGCAATGAATGGAGAGGAAAAAATGGTTAGTTCTTTCCAAAACTTCCATGAAACTAAACATTCTGATGTCTCCTGGTTTTCCAGGGAGCTATTTGTTTGTACTTCTTAACAAATATCCCCAGAAACGTAAAGTTCCTCTGATGAATTTTCATCACAGGAAGATGAGAGCTCAGGTAAAGTTGTAACCTGACTTTCCACAAATGCATAAATCTCCTGCATCCTGTGCTTAAAGTATCATGGTTAACTTTTAAAACGATTCTTACTTTTCCCTCCTTTCCACAATTTGACATAATTTTTCACAATTTGACAAATAAGCCAGAACTTATTGTCCACAATTATGTTAGTCATTTCTTTGGTCAACAAGTGCCATGTAAGGAAAATTGTGCCATTTGCACAACCAATCAATTGGACAAGAACATACTTTTAGATTTTTGTAGAGAGACAGGATTTCTGTCATGGATGTCCAAAGATGGCAAAGTGATTGCAGTAGTAATGCATGACCTAGGAGGAGTAGTTTCGAAGAAAATAATAATTGGTGACAACTCAGTCACTGCCTTCATTCTTGGAAAAGATGTAAACTTATCCCACAGTAGTCCATTTAAAGCAATCACTGAAATTTGGGAGTCCGAAATTTGTGTGGGGAAACAATGATTTTGACACTTTAGCTGAGGCTTATCGTGAAGTAGAAGCACAATATAATTTCCTATCTGTATTGGCTCACCTCCTGTCTGCTGCTGCCTGCCATGAAGTAAATGTGTTCTTGTTTTTCCTTCATCCTCTCCACATATTCTTCTAAACTAGCGTATTCTGTGTCAGAGTTAGAAGACTGGAATCTAACCAACTTAGCCAAACGAGTTCTGTTGTTGTGGTCCTCGATGACTCCGAGCTTGATGTTGGTTCCAAATTCTTTCCAGAACTTCTCGATGTAATCATCTGCATCAATCTTTTTAATCATATCCAGTGTCTGTGTCAAAACAAGAAAATGCAATTACAATCTACATATCAGAATAATTCCTTTTATTGTTCAACATAAGAGAATTGAAGACATGGATATATAATCAGAGAGACAAATGCAAAAGAAAACATTTCACTTTACACAATATTTTTTATACATACAAGGCTTCATTTTTAGGTTTTTTTTCACATCTACAAGATGAGAGCATGATAGTGTGGGATGAATGATAACAAGTTTATACAGAGTTACTGCACTCAACACCGTACTTTAATACTGGAAATTTGAAACAATATAAACTACAAGAGCAGAAACCCAAAAGAAATGTCCAGTATGATAAGACTAAATTCTTCAGGTTCCTTGTATACTAAACGTAGCCCTTCCCTTTAGGAAAGCAGCGTAAATCTATTCAGCGGAAAACTGGACACTGGTCAGAAAATCATAACGGGTCCATAACATTCAATCACCATTTCTCTCCTTTCTATATTTTACACTATATTTTTATGAACTTACTTTCCACAAATGCATAATCTCCTGCATCCTGTGCTAAAGTACCATGCTTAACTTTTAAATGATTCTTACCATTCCCTCCTCTCCACAATTTGACATAATTTTCCCACAATTTGACAAATAAGTCAGAACTTGTGACTTACCTTCCTGACAAGTTTCTTTTTAATGACTTTCAAAAGTTTGTGTTGCTGCAGGGTTTCCCTGGAGACATTGAGAGGCAGGTCATCAGAGTCAACGACACCCTTAATAAAGCTTAAGTACTTGGGCATCATATCTTCAAAGTCCTCAGTGATGAACACCCTCCTGACATACAGCTGTAGGGAAGAAGATAAACCAAGGGATTGTTTTCATGATATGCAGGACTGCAATGACAACAGTGAGTGCAACGACGAAGCATTTTTCTTAAAATTTAAATTCTTTATTCCAGTATAAATTATAAAATATATAAATAGGACACATAATGATACATAAAAGACGTAAAAATGTACAAACATAAAAGCATGAACAAATAAGAAATAAGATAGAGGATTAGAAGTTTTAAAGATTAAAAGGATTATAATAGAGATTCTAAGAACCCATTTTGAATATAAAAGGCTGCTCTGTAGATAAATGAGTTCTTCAAAAGCATAATTCTAAATCCCTTCTAAAACACCAGTTTGTTGTCCCCAATGCCTTCCTTCACCTACCCAGTCAACTCTCTAGGTATACTTGTTAAATATCTGCTGAGATGACTTACTTATCCATAACAAGAACAGTTACAAAACACCCTTTCCTGTTAGAAGATCTGTATGCCCAAGATTTTAGCAGCAAAAGTTTACAAATGGTGAATTTACAACTAATATAACAACAAATCTAAAAAACTCATAAAAATACCAGAGGAAAACCCAAGGTTTTCTATAGATTCAACATGAGCCCTTCTGTATACATTATATATCGATGGTAGCTTACCTTAATGCTATCGAACTGTTTGCCATAATCTTTGAACATCTCACTTGGGGCACTGCCAGGTACAAAAAGGATAGACTTAAAGGTCACTTCCCCTTCAACATTGAAGTGAGTTTTTGCTAGTGGATCATCAGAATCTTTGGTGAATGACTTGTAAAACTCACTGTACTCCTCATCTTCAATTTCCCTTGCACTGTGAGAAAGGAATACAATGATTAAAAGTTAAACTATTTACTATTCTAAAGGTATATGACACAAATTGTAGAAAGAGCAATTGGGGAAACACTGCTATACCTTCTTGAGTATTGAGAGGTAGGTTTATCTCCTAACAAAGGAAATATGAGAATAGGAAAATCTACGGGTCTTGATATTTAAAGTCACGTAAATCAAGTCAAGTAAATCCACTCCATGATTTTTGTAGGTACTTTGGGAGTGATAAACACAGTGAATTCATTCTAGAGCTGGATTAACTGGATCAAACCAGGAACTATGAGCTGTTGGAATTGTAAAGTAAAGTAAACCAAACTCATGAACCTGTCTACCTAAATCTGTTTATCTCCCTGAAGAGTGAAAATGGAATGTTGCTTTAACTAGCTACTACACCTGAAACACAAATACTATGTTTGCAATACGAGGTATGTATTGTTGTGCTTCTATTCAATGATATACAGAGGAATACATCTGCAAGGAATTGGCAGGTGAATATCATCACTGTCACTATTTCATGTCCGCTAAAGATATCATGCACATTGGATCACTACTGTGCAGTAAACTGTTTTTAAGTTATCACAGAGCTTTATAAAATGGCTAGTATCAATCACTGTTTGATTGACTTCCAAACCTTAGCACAAATGCAAGAATTTCAATAGCACAAATAATAGGAAATCCTCCCACAGTTCTACGAAACATAGCCAAACATCTAAATGGCTCCATGATGAATTCAAGCAGAGGGAGCACTCACTTTCTAGTCCAGATAGGTTTGTTGCCATTCATCAGTGCCCAGTCCCAGGTGGTCTTCTCAACAGATTTGGTCTTTGGCTTGTCTTCTTCCTCTTCCTCCTCCTCTACTTCCACATCTACAACAACAACAAAAAGGGGAAGATGAGTACAACATTAAAGGGTGTGAAGACTCGCGCAAAAAGAAACGTCTAATGCCGGTAATTTGACCTAGTTTCGAATGAGATGTAACAAAAGTGTTACACACCACCATCGATCCCAGAAAATACACACACAGCTTGCTACCGTCCGTAATTAGACACTAGTGTACAGTCAGTACATACAGCTGCGGTCAATACCCACAGCACAGTATACAAACGATACAGCGATGGACATCTCAGGTCCAGCTTAAGATAACAATAAAGGTATCACGTTTCATTACTGTCTGCATTTTGTAGCGACACGAAACAAAACGTCACTTGCAAGCCACAGAAAGTTAACTTTTTCAGATGGCCGCACACGTTTGGGGCGAGTCTTCAATGCCTTTAATCATAGAAGGATGTAACAAAAATCGAAGCAGAAAGAATGACATTGCACAATAATCCAAGCAGAGTAAGCTGTCTTATGGGTAAAATGACTATAATATAGCTTCCAACCCTGATTTTGCACAGTAAGTTAGGATATATATCGGTCATGGAAATTGGCACAGGTCGAGACCAAGTTCATCTCTCATCATTGATAGATGGATTAAATGTTCCTTTTCTATTGTTACCTTCATCTTCTTCTCCTTCTTCTTTAGTGTCCTCTTCTTTTGTATCTTCTACAGCTTCTGCTTCTTCCTCATCATCTTCAATTGGTTCTTCAACAGTTTCAGTCTGGGATGATAAAAATAAAAATCAAGTTACTTTCTCTTGGTAAACAACATCAAAGTTTTATGCCATTCCTGTAGTATCAGATCAGGGAAAGCAAAATAAAATTTATTCTCCCACTATAGTGATTCTTTATTCCTGACACTTGGTTTATAGTTGAAATTTGCCAGGACAGGATAGGGTTGTAGGAGTAAAGTCAATTACAAGGTGTCATCCCTTACAAGTAGGAGCCACTTGTAGGCCCTACCTTGTATTCTACAAGATATTACACATACATATACAATTGTTCAAATAATATGTAAATTACCCTGTCACTTTCAGAAAACAAAATTAATCACCACATTGTCCATCACAACAGGGATTCTACATCCGATACTGACCAACAGTCTCTAATGCTTTACAGGTATTGTTTGACAAATAAGCAAGATGTTGGGTAGTAAATCCTGTTTAACAATTGTGTGAAAGAGAATAAATTCCTGACAGTTTCATGAACCCAAGCACCCTTTCTTTACCAGATACAGTACAGGGAACCTAGCAATTGTTTTATATCATAGCCCCATCTGTCTCACAAGCTTACATTCTTGCACAATCAATTTGTCAAGTAAAATGTCTGCTAAGCCATTCCAACTTTCTATGAAATGCTGGCTGAACAACAGAACTGTAATATGAAGTCTGTGGACCTTACCTTGCTAGACCACAGGTAGATGGGGAAGTTGATGAACTGGCTGTATTTCTTCACCAATTGTTCAATGGTGTCTGACTCAAGGTAATCGTATGCCTCTTCTTTCAGTAACAAACTGAGATTAAAACAAGCAAGAATCACATTTTAAAGAAAAAAATAATAAATGAATTCTAAATGATAGCCACAAAGCTACGAAGTGGTATGGAATGAGATACCGTATAGAGGTTTGCAATACATAGCATAGATATATATTGAGAAGCTAAATTACTGAGTAACGTCCAGTACTTTCATAAATGTCATATTCAAAGATTCTTCAGCGTATAATTCAGCGAAGGAGCAGAAGAAAGAATTTCCTCTTGCTTTGTCATGCTTTGTCAAACTAAAGCATGGCTACATTATTAACACAATTTTCTTCATTTCTTCACAGATTCCTAATACTAGTAACAAACTATTCTCATTTTAATTTTCATAATTTATTCATTAACTTAATTAACAGCCTGCACAATAATTACAGCGATGACTCTCTTAAAGTACATCTAACTCGATTATGAACAATTGTGTCAACAATTTTAGACTTCTGAATTGAGCAAATGGAAGGTAGAGCAGTAGAAAGGGTTGTTCATCCGTGCATTTAGTTACCTGACAGTGGTACCACGAAGTAAGGTATCTCCCCTTGGATCATCTGCGATGGAGAATTCATTAGAGTTGGATTCCCAGATGTATTGTTTATCACCGTTATGCTTGGAGGTCACAATGACAGTCTCCGAAACAAGGAAAGATGAGTAGAAACCAACACCAAACTGACCAATCAGATCATTTGCCTCACCGGCATCAACAGACTGTTAAAAAGAAAAATTAACAAGTTGTAAAAATACATTCCATTGCTTAAGATATGATCATAATATTATAAGAAATGTGTCTGGTAGACCACCTATCTCCCATAAAAAAATGTTCATTAAGTAACCACCAACTGACCGCATAATAGAGAAAAATCTTG
>JAIPMN010038938.1:0-17965 GCA_020650975.1 Apostichopus californicus
TGAGTCCTTGTACATATATCTAATTGCATATATTCCTATATGTAGATGTGTGGAAATGTTTGAATGCATGGACGTATATTTGATCTGGATATGGATATAATTTATATATTATTGCATGGGCATATGTCTGATTACATATATTTGAATGTTTCGACATAACTTAGATCTGATTACTATATGTGGTTTCATTGAAACATGTTTGATTGTATGGACATATAATTGCTCTACATGTTAATATTATTGAGTGAACTTACATCATATCAGATTTCATGGACATACAATTTAAAATCGCAAAGAATGTATACATAACACAGGCATGTATTATTGCATAGTCATATGCACCATACACACATACACACACATTCACGTCCATTAAAAAAAAAGGATCGTTGCTAAGGATAGCAAGGAAACTGAAAGTGGGTTTTAAGTCACGAATCACCACCAGATTCATTTTAAGCTGGTGTTCGAACTAAACTAGTGTCCATATTTTTGTGCAATTCAAATAACCTGTACGTATATCGTTCATCTAGTCACAGAAAACAAGACACTTATATTCCTGCGATGTCTTTAGTTGTCTTTAAAGGGCGACGTCAGACACATAACTTAAAATATGTTAAAGACAGTTACAAAATACTACTAGCACACCAGGTTGTATATCTCTACCACTTCTAATTTTTTGTTGGAGAAATGTCCCCTTTAAACATCAACTGAGGCTCATCAATAAAAGTGGCTGGACTACTTAGTTTACTAATTCACAGACCGTAAGGTCAGTTACTCGGATGCAGCACAAAACTCAATCGGAAAAAAAAAACATCAGACTTTTTATGACCTCGGGTGATTAATGTTTGCAATATATTTTACATTTCTCAAGGACAAATGAGTGTTGAATGTCATCTAAAGAGCACCCTCCATGTTCATATGAAGAATATTAAAGGAATACACGTTTTGATATAAGTTATCAGAATTTGTAAAAACAATGAATATTATTAACATTAACATTTAGTCCTACACCGATTTATAATATCTTACCAAGTCTTACCTAGTATTGAAATAATAATTAACATAAGAAAGCAATTAATCAAATGAAGACACTCTCCAAAAAGTTTTATTCGAATATACTTTTCTTTAATTTAATGGCTTCTATTCGATTCTGTCGCCCGAAAGGAGATTAGGCCATCATCAAGTTAATGAACATTAGATCAACTAATCTTATCATCAAATAATATCCAACTAGTTAAAGAGACCAACTGTTTTATGTTATGTTAATTCATCATATAACTGAATTAACACTTTATCGATCACGGTATATTAAAGGTAAAACAGAGGGTAGTTCGTTACCATGGTAATGATCAATTGAATACAATCACCATTTTTTACTTTTTACGAAAGGCTTAATCTTGCATGTTCATTTATTTGGAGTCAGCAAGTTTACTGAACTCAATTGTTGAAAAAAACATGATTACAACAGACCAAAATAAGGCAACGTCCATATAAACCAAAACTGATTCTAAATATGATAAAAACAAAGAAGAAGAAGATATTCCATGTGATCATTAAGAAATATTAAAACTATTTCGTTGTATTAAATCAAAATCATGTCATGGACAGTTTTGTTTTCAAACAGTCATGATTTTATTATACTTTTTTATTCAATAAAAACAGTGAATGCTTTCTTGTTTTTTGTTCTTGCTCACTAAGTGTATCAACAGATATAGTCTAGGGTAAAATGATACCTTTCTAAAATCCTAAATTAGAAATCGTCCTATTTCTGTAACTATAGTTACACATCATCAGCCAATCGAACTCGTCTTGAAATGTTTGAACTGTAAGGTCAGAAGGGAAATCTGAACAAGTTATGACGTCACTGGAATGACTTTGCCTTTGACCAATTACCTTTCATATTTTTGCGCATAATGCAAATAACTGCGTATATATGATCTGTTTATTGTTGGAGTGTTTCATGACGACACACACACGTCACTAAAGCTTCTTTGTTAAACAAATTTGAACTTGAAAAGTGTCGTTTCAAGAGTCAACAAGTGAGTGTTTATTTCAAACTATATATTTATCGATTAAAAGAATACCCTCCTCTCACGAGACCGGATAGTACAGCTTAGAATTATGATTCAGTCGTTTCTATATTAAACACCGATATGCAAACTTGGAAGAATGTCAAGTGCGTTGGGTATCGAAAACGTTACACGAAATGAAACGTTCCTTTGACATTTTCAAGATGACGAAATTACAAGAGAGGGGAAACGCAGCCAGCTTTATCTGCCTATGTGTGATAGAAGGATTGTTACTGCTCGAAGTATCTGCAAAAGGTTTTAGCAAAAAAAAAAAACACTAGACCAAAAATATCATCTCATTTCAACCTAGAAATTTTGGCAACTGACATTTTCAACAGCGGGTAATTCATATATGTCAGCTTTCATTTGTGAAGAAATATGAAAGTCGATTGTTGATATATTTCTGCATAAAACCAGCTATAGTGACATTAGCACTCGTGCTATATTCTTTCGAGTCAATCTTTGAAGAAAGAGAAGCAGCCATTGCTCTGGAAAAGGGCAAGATATGTTCGTAAATCATGACGAAAATATGCTTTAATATTTCTAACCCAAGTTCAATCCGAGGAAGTAAAATTACGTCATAACGACATAACAATGACATGATTGCTACGAAAAAATGAAGATTGTTGAAATGAGTTTAAATTCTATCCTGAAAATTAATGGCAAATCATATAAAATAATTTCTTTTCCGAATCAACCATAAATTCCTCGTCACAGGCTACATATAGGTATTATTATAAACGAATACGTCTCTGTTGCCATGGATTTCTTTAACAGTGGATTAATTAGGAATGGCTCGACAAAATCCGTACAATCCAACTCCGAATGCTGTCTTAAACCCGCCGTACAAATGACCGCAACTCAACCATCGTGACGTAGAAAAAAAATCGTGGATGGGCGGGCAAAGCTTAAGGGGGTGCTTAAGACTACTAGATGACTTATCAAGATTTGACAGTTTTTACTGAGTCGCGTCGGATTCATTTGGGACAACCGGACATGTAGCGTGTTCCCCGAATGGCAGTCAGCAGTTTGCCGCGGTTCTCGACTAAAACCTGCCCAGTTATAACAGTTGTAACCAATCACGGGACAGAAATTATGCACGTGACCTAAACGAGGTCCGATCTTTAACAGCAGACAGTCGCTATGTGCGCGTATCACTCATAATGTGCTGGGAGGGGGGGGGGGCGGTTGTCAGACTTTGGGGGTACGGTACCCTTCGCAACTATCGAAGCTAGGTCACGACAATTGAGTTACGGTACCAACTTAAAATAAAGATAAATTTGCTTTACTCACACAATTTTATTATTTTCCAATGTTATATGTTCATTTCAAGTTTAAAGATAAGAACAAGCACGTGTTAATGTAGTCTATATGGATGACATCAGAGATTATTGTACAATGTACTCTTCCAAATAAAAGTACAAAACTTTAATATTTGATTTTGACAGAACAAGTCGAGATTCATGTCAATGTATACTTCCCTTCACAAACTTGGCGTATACGGATAGGCTATATAGTTAGGCTATATAGGCTATATATCTAGCATATATAGGCTATTTAGCTAGCCTATATAGACTTTATAGCTAGGCTACATAAGCTATATATCTAGGCCAATATAATTACAATTAAAATCCTAGCCCTCGTCGTGCTTGAACTTACACCGACGGAGACCCCATACTGCTGCTTTAACGTTTGCATCATCTCGAGCAGACAATGTCACTCTTTTGTTTTCTCTCCCTATCTCTCTTCCTCTCTCCCAGGCTCTCTCTCTCTCTTGTTTTTTCCCTCTTCAAATTATACTCTTTCTTCTCATTTCCTCATTGTTTTATTGCAGCAATATAATGATTGTAGTAACAATATCCGGTATACTGTGATACTGTGTGGATTCTATAGCACTCTCCATTTTATTATTATAGTCTACGTGCTAATCAACCATGTTTGTGGTGCAATATTAACCATATTCGTCCATAAAACTATTTTCAATTTATCAATGTTTACGTTCAATCTCTCCTCAGGAGTATGACGAGCACATTAATCATTCTATTATTGCACTTTTTAATCAATCATCATCTTCGTGACTAATCAATAAGTCATATGAATAGTACATTAGCATTAATCAGTGCTCTAATATGCATCTAATAATCGTTATCGGGCTATGTAATCGATAATTAATCTCTCTTGACAGCCAATCGTCGTAATATTTCGTACATCAGTCAATTATCAATGTTATACTGATACTAATCAATCAAATGTTGCATCCGAAAAAAATCAAACATCTTGATATTTGATCAATTAGAAACCAAAGTATAACTCAAAATGAGACATTTTTGATCAATAATTTTCGTTATTGAATTTAATCGAATATTTAACCATTTCATAATACAATTTTTCAACCAAAATCCAATTTTATTAATACTGGTTCTGATCAATCGAATATTGTACAATACATCAATCAATCATTACCACATCCAATCTGATCAAATTATTTCATAACACTCACCAATATAAGTTTTTTTTGTAACACAATGATCATTCAGACAAACAACCTTGATGTGTTGAAATCTTTCCGGTCAGAAACGTTACAGATACCGCGTACCTCAGTTAATACTACAGCAATGTTACAGTAATACCACAGTAATGCAACAGTGTTACTACAAAAATACTACGTTGTTAGTACAATAATGCTAAGCGAAACAGCTAAACTTACAGCAATACTGCAGTAAACCCAGAGAAATACTATACAGTAACTTGCGGCATATGTTATACAGAAATGCATAATGCATATACAATAATGCTAAGTTTATACAACGGTACAACTATAGCAATTTTACAATAATACATCATTCGTACCAGTATAACGCCTAGTACTATATACAGTAATCTTACCGTAGTTACCATACATTAACGAATGGCAAAAGCCTTAAACGTTAAATGACACGAACGGACATTTCTAAATTAACACCGTAAGGAGAAACTAACATTTGTTGGAACTGTGATAAGAGGCTTAGTAGGGGAATTACATTACCCTTCGGTAAAATCAAAACCGACAAGTGTATTACAAAATTTACCTCAAAAGACATTTTTAATCCGATGGAATAGCGCGATAATTTATACTCATTTGCAACATGGACTAACTATACACAACCTCATAGGGTCAGTTGAAGACACCAGACTTTTCATTCGGTTGGGAGTATAAGTAAGTGAGGTTCCAAGGGAACAATTACCTCAAGCGGAAATTCTTTTGAAGATTGAAACTGTTTTTATCATATAAATTTACAATCGTTATAACATGTTACCTCCAAGGGAGGGAGAGTTTCTTCCTTTCAAAGTTGCCGGGGGACGTGTTGTCGAAAGTCTCCCCCTACATATCGCCTATTGTTATCAGACAAATCGTTACAGTTGATCGGATTGAAGTTCAGTTAATTTTGTCCAGGGAGTAACAACTTCCTGATGTACGTGTAACAAGGTTGATATTTTACAACTATAGTCCTCTTAAGGGCTGATACACACGTCCCCGTGCTGATACAAGGGGACGTGTGTATCATTCCTTGATGGAATACGCATCACGTCGATATAAGGCAGAGGAAGGGAGGTGAGGGGGGGGGGGCATGGGATGATATAAGTTATTTTACCTACAAAACTGGAAGATCGACTTACATCAAACCGCTGTAAAAAAATTCTTCAGATTTCTCAAACGAACTACAGATTTCTGTTTAGCTGAGAATTCTAAGGTACATAAAATTTCGAATGTTTTTACGAGGTGTAGTTATAAGGAAGGTAGCTACCGACTATCGGGTACTACAAGTGTCGCTTTAATTGACGATTGGCGTTGATTTAAGACTTTTTAAGACGTTGGCATTGAATGATCATATCAAGTGTACTAGCTTTCAAACAAACCTTGTGAATGATGGTCAAAAATTAATTATCTCTCGAAAAATGCTAACATAATAAAGGCGGACTTTTTTCTCTCTCTCTCCAATGTTATTTCTTGATTCAGTTTGAACGTCACTGGGACATTTACAGGTAACAAAATAATCAGAGAAGTTCGTTGCTAGGAAATTCTGATTTGTCACTTTTTATTCCCTTTATTTTAACAGAAGAGGTTAATGAAATTGACGGGGAAAAGAAGCAGATTGTGATAGCCGTGGAACGCCGCTACGGCCATTCTGTAAATACAGGACAGCTGTTGGTCAAATATACACATTAAAAGGCAAACTGACTTCCTTATCGCGCGTTGCTAAGTTCGATTTTCTTTTGTTTTCTATCTGATTTGTATGCCAGGTTCATGTTAAGATGGCCAGGTCGTGTGGGAAGTCTGTATTTTCGGGGCAACCACTTAAGATAACTAATTATGAAGTGTAACACACTCGACTGTATACGTACCGGTATCTGTGTATATATCAACTGGACGTTGTTACGTGTACCGGTGCGTGCAGCCTTTGTCCATCTAACATTTTAATTTGAGACAAATTTGATACTTTCTGATATATGATGGATGAGGGATGGAATGTGAAGTGATGGTTAGGCGTGAAGTGCTAAGAAATACCTTTTATAAGAGAAATTCTGTCTACCATAGAACCCCCCCCCCCAAAAAAAAAAGAAAGGGGGGGGGAGAAGCTTTTAGTAAGTGCCAGGGCCTCCAGGAGGGTACTTTAAAAAACTTGTCATCTTACTGGTTTCAATTGGGGCTAATACCTAGTAGCTGTTTAAGAACTTCCCTATAACAATGGATTCGGATATTTCAGCTACTGGTATAACCGACATATAATAGAAATGATTGCAAAGTCACTTGGAGTCGTAAAAAGAAGCAAACATCTAATACATCACGCTGAGTCTGTACACTTCTGTATAAGAATCTCTAAAGCAAAAGGGTTATAAGTTCTAATTGGCTGATCAGGAATCAACAGCGACAGACAGAAAAGCAAGGAGTGGGGTGGGAGGGAGGGGTGGAGGGAGGGGGGACGATTCGGCCAAAAAGAAGATCTAAGCATTGTTATGAAATTTATTTGGTAAGGCTAAATTGGCTAAACCTCATAGATGTCTGTGTGCTTTAGTATAAGATTTGCTGAAAGACTTTGAAAATAAATGTCATGAATATTCATGACCGTTATCACGCGTTAACAATGTGAGTGCCTGTACATGCCTATACCGCTATATATCTCTGCTTTCTAGTTTACAGTCTTAAGTTAGGCTATACACGTATATGGCTGTTCACATAACCTGTTGCTTCCCACGAAAACCTGTCACAAAGTTACATACAGGACGCCTCGGGATGCAAAATAATCAAGTGTTTCTCGACGAATTAAGCTTTCTAAAGGACTTTTCTTTCCCCATCTTTTTCTTTACCTTCTTCTTGTTTTGAAGTTTGAAAATTCCTTGCATTGAAACCGAAACTAGAGCCAATATTTAGAGACAAGTACAAAATTCATTGCCAAAAAGAAAGAAGATCGGCAATGATTGCGTATTCTTTTTCATACCTATTTGGTTGCAGTTTTTTTTGTGTGGCTGGAAGAGTCTCATCTATAGCAATGTGCACCCTTGGGAAATCTTGTCGATTACCGCGAGGCGTTTGAGACGGATTAATAGGGAACATGACCATTAGTAATTAGTCTTTAGTTGACATCTAACTACAGACTGATAGCTGATCTCACATCTACAATTACAATGACTTGGCTAGACAAATGAAGAGAAAAAAAAAGTTACGATAAAGCTGCAAAGCTATGAATTTTACAACAATTTTTAACCTTTTTTTTATTGATAATAAATGTCTCTTAAAAAAAAGCTACAGGGATGTCATTGTTCTACATAGCAGTTCTTTTTTTTGTTCAAAAGTTAAGTTATTGAATCCCCAGCTCTTATGTTGGCAGAATAATCAATGCAAAAAAGGTAGAAGAAGAATCGAGTGTGATATGCGATATTCCTACGACTTAAAAAACTTAGATCTTTGATACTTCCAATTATAACTGAGAAACGGAAACTAAAATCTGTCAGAAACTGTAATAGATTGGTGATTTTATGGAACTGACAAAACATATCGTGGCCTATCCGAGTGTAATACCTATATTGTTTACGACGGTAGATGGATAAAACAAAAACTATCTAGCTGATATCGTTGCAACGAATTAAGCAAAGGTCTTTGATCGTTCTAATCACAACTGAGGAAAAGTATGTTTCTTAAGGATTTGACAAAGATGTTATGGCATTCTGATAGTCGTCACTATACACTTGCTGCGGAAGATGGCGAAACATCTGAGCCAAAAGATGAAAAAAAAAAAATATAGGAAACAATCGAAATCAGCATGCATGAGATCGGTAAATCTTGAAATGTCTTCTCATCATGTCACAAAGAAAATGTTGTAAATTATTGGAGAAAAGAGGTTTTCTTCTGCGTTGTCTCCCTTTAATTACTTTTGGTATATAAAAAGGTTACATGTGTCAAATTTAACATTTGAACAAAAACCCATTGAGTCATTTGTATCGCATCCATTAAGAATCGTTTCAATTCAACGTTAATCAACTTTATACGACCATGATATGCTAGTTATTTGTACAGTCTGAATACCCACATGTGTATAATATAGGGTAATAAAACTATAAACTATAATGGTGAGATTCAATTAAACATGACTTTTCTTATAAATTGAGAGATAAAAGACGAAGAAGTTGGTCAGTAAATCGCCAGTTTTGCACGAAAGCACGAGGAAGCGAAAGATTAGGAGAATCATTAAATTTTTCATTGCTTAAGTGCTTAGTTGCCATGGAATTTAAAGCAGTTGGTTGCGTTTGCGGTATTACTTCTCTTGTCATAAAGTTTATTCTTGAACAGAATTATTGTTTAAGTTTGTCGCATTAATTTTGTTAAAGAAGTCTAAAATGTGAGGTTTGTTTTTGGTTAAGCTGCTTTTCTTAGAATAGTCACATAGTTGATTGTTGTTTCTCTTCTTAACTGCTAAGCTTACATACTGTCAACAAAATATAAACTAACTCATTCCATAAAAGTAAGCTTAAGTCTTGAAAGTTTGTTACTATCGTTAGACGTAGTAGCCTAAACCTACCACACTGTCATAACAGCGATCAGTAGCCTAACCTACCCTTTGTATATAGTTAGCGTTCATTAACTACTGAGCCCAAATATCGAGCCGATATAAAGTTTCATTGTACACAAAATGTATAAAATTGTTATATTATCAATCCTTCTGTATGATATACGGTAATGTTAGTAATACTAATATGTTTGAAGGCTTTGTGAGGAGGCTTCACATGAATTAAGTTCATATATTTGGTTGTACTAATCCATCGTAGCTACTTTTGATCTTTTTTTGCTTTTGTTTGTTCTCGTTAACCGCTATTAACTGTACTTTTAATCTCCGTATTCATGCCATTGTATTTAACAGGTAGATAGTGTACTTAGCCTAATTGCTTACTGAATTGACAAAACAAACCGCAAATGTAAATTAGGCTACGTAAACATTTGCGTCGAAACAGTCATATTAATCTATATGTTGAGTGTTGGTATACATTTAGCGAAAATCTTGACAATCGATATAAGTCAACCGACATTAATATCAATGTAAAGATAAATGCACTTTGAAATGTCCAAATATGTCTAAGTAACTACAAATATTAGAAATGTTCTGCAAGATTTTACCAGTTGTTAACGTATTATACTTAAAAAACTAAAAGCAGATGAATTGTTGAATAATAACTTAGTAAGAATAATCTTGGCAATTTTAATGTTCTTTATAATGATATTACAAATAACTCTACTCATGCAGGTACATCATTCTAACAATTTAAATGGTAAACAATTCAATTCATCAATGTTTATTCTCTCTTGATGGAAATATACAGTGTATTTGTTGTGTTTGATAAAATAAAGTAATGACAGGAACAAGCTCGATGGAGCTTTTGTGTACGTTGATATCCCTATTCAGAAGTTATGCCGAAAATTCAGCATAAATGTTATAAACTTCATCACCCATAATATATCCATTTGGAATTGGAGAAAATTGAAATATAAAATGAAATCTAATCATTTCAATTCATCGTTGCAAAATGTTAAATTATTCAGGGCATGTCTTTTTATATTTCTGTTTGCTTACATTTGACTTACATCCATGAACGTGGTGAGCATTTTAACATTTTTCAGGGAACTCATGAAGTACTAACTTCATGCATAGTGAGCAATACAAGTGTTGCAAAAGGTTTAATTTATGATTTTTGTTCTGCAGCTTCATGCGCTAAATGATGGTGATTATTCACATAATGTTAACAAATTTACTGATCAATCCATCATTTTGTTCAAATTTTCTAACACGTTTTCATAAACTCTGGTGACATTTTGACAACATTCTTTTAACGTTTCCTGAATATCTAATAACACAATTGCAAACATTGTATTGAATATATATATAATGCCCAACAATTTCATATGTAATTCATTCACATGCAATCAATCATTCAAGAAAAACCATATCTAGGAGAGAGAATTATGCCAAATTTCTTCACATTTTTGCCAAAAATATGAACTTTGTATTGTAATTAAAAGGTGTTAACCAATCGACTTAAATATAAATCATTCAACGCGCCGGTAAACTTGTACCTATGACCCCCCTACGGAAATGTGGAAGATATATCGATCAAAATAAGCAGAAGAAACATGATATAATAATATTGTATAGAGACACGAAATGGTCAGGTGAGCGGAAAAGCCTTAGGCGTTACAAACAGCCGTTTTACTTTCTATGCCCTTATCAAACCACTGGAAGATTAAGGCAATAAATGGAACGTGGTTAACATTTTATGATTGAATATCGTCATCGATATTATATTTTTATTGTAAATATTAAATCTATGACATGCAGACTAAATATCAAATCAGCGGTTGTGAATTAAAATGAAAAAATGAAATTTTGTAATTTCTGCAACTTTAAAAAAGACTAAATTGAGTATAGTTAAATGAACTAATTATTCAGTTCATAATACATTAACGGAGAGAGTAGGCATTTTCAGTCTATATGTACAGGAACTTTGAATTCATTATTATTCGTAATAGTTTTGTATCGCATTTTGCATTAATACACCAAAGATGCTAAGAGTATATCTTTGAACTACACGGTATAACATATCCAAGTTCCGTGATATAGCGATGTACCGACGAGACAACATCATTAATCACACATCATTTTCCTTCTTTTGCTTTTTTTTTTCAATTAGCCGTTAGAACATAATAACTTTGAACAATCTTTCATGAAAAAGCTCGGATCGCTTTCAAACTCGGAGATTGTCTTTCAAAGAACCACCAGGAACAAACAATTTCAATTCCATTTGTTGATTGCCAGTCCCAAAAAAAAATGAAAAAAGAAAAAATATAAAAAACTACGATTATTTTCTTCCATGTGGTCGCCGAGGCTTAAAATTGCGGCACATTTCACCGGAAATTTGGCCACTTTTGAAAGGAAAGTGATCGCCTTTGACTAGCTTGAATAATTGAAAAATAAATCAAAATGATCAGGAATTAAGACTAGACGAAGGGCTTTTGAAGAAAGTGGAGAGAAAGTAAGAAAGGATGAACAGAGGCGAAAAAAAACCACCAAAAATATGAAAAGAATTGTCAAAAATGGGATGACAGGGGGAAAAAATGAAAAAAAAGTTGAAAGAGAAGGAAAAAGGAAAAATATGAAGAAAGATTGTGAAAATCCAGAAGAAGGTAATAAAGAAAGAAAGAAGTTCAAAGGTGTCATATATACGTATAAAGATGATTAATTAGAAGAGAGACGCCTGTCTCTAGGTATAGAGCAGATCAATACTAAACGCGTCACTGAAGATTCTCAAAGGGGTCTTAAGTACTTTGATGGAGGAATCAATAGCACATAATAGGCCGAGTTATCATATACTAATAAACTGATTAAGTGACATCTGGGCTGTTCTTTATAGATATATATATATAGCATAGCTATAGTATGTACGACTACAGGCCAAGGTCTGCCAGTTCAGCGAGAACTTATTCGGGGTAATGGCCTTGTAGTTGACCTCAGGTGAGCATGGGTGGAATCTAAAGAGCATCTTTTTTTTTTTTAATTTTACTTTGAAGAAATTCCAGTACTATACAATGGAAGAAGCTCAGTTTATGAACATCATAATATTTAAAACAAAAGAGAACACAATCTTGGTTATCTGGTCACGTGGTAGACTAGTAGATACAACTCCTGTTATGTGCCATGGAAACGTAGAAGGCCTAGACTATATATGGTGATGTCTTTTTTTATTTTATTGTTTTGGTAAAGTTAAAAAAGCTCAAGACTTTATAAGATCCTTCGTGACATTTCATGCAACAAAAATAACATGTGGAATACCCAGAGGGGTTTCTTTGCAAAGACAGATGTATGCTTTTAATTAGCTTTTTCTGAGTACTGGGTAGATATATATACACCCTTCCATCTCCCCGTCTTTCGTATCCTCCATCTATCTGTGTCTCCTAAGCCTTCCTGCCCCCCCCCCTCCACCCTCGCCCAAAACCATCTCCCGACACTGCATGTCCTTCCTTCGTATCACATCGTTTTTTATTGTCGCTTTCGCGAAACAGGTAATTTGCGTATATATTACCCTTTACTGATGTGGTAAATGGTAATTCTCTTACATGCATGCATCCAAAAGTCCATGTTGACGTCATCATGAGCACACTCATACGTTACACTAATGACCTTTACAAGATACCGTAACACACGATGCCATTGTCGAAGACCATTACACCAATACGTTGACTTTGTTTTTGCTTGATTCGCCCCACTGAATATATTATTTACATTATTCGACACTTAGGGCGTTGTTCATGACATTGGTGTTACTTTAACAGATTCTTCTTTTAAATGGACGAAAATGGCAAATAATTCCAAGGTCTCCCTAAATGCCTTTTGGCGCCAAATAGTTTTTCTGATTACATACTGGAAGTAAGCTACACAGTTCACGTTGTGACGTTACAACATAGATCATGAGATTGTCAGACTACCGGAACGTATAGCCTATATACATAGTTTATATGGACTATATCTGTGTATTGACACACTGGTACATGGTTGTAATGTACTATGTAGTGCATGGTATAGTAATATTTCACCGGTATAAGCCTAACTGTATATATGGATATAAATAGCTACACATAACATTGCACAAAGTTACAGCCTAAAACCTATGTACAAACAAGATCTGGTGAACAGTTCATGCCACATTATGTAGGTCTATAGATTAAAGTTTCCGGTGGTAGGATGGTTGTGTACACAATTGCTGTATCGCGTCTGCATAATACGTGTACATGAAAGACACACCGAATGTATTATTATTATTGTTATATCATATTTATATGTATATATGCATGTATATATATATATATATATCATTATGTATCATAATGTATCATTATATTATTATATATTATCAAATATGCACATTTATCGTTAATAACTTCAAGAGTGCAATTTAATCATTTTAACTTCAAAGCATTCTTCAAAACATCCAAAAAGTTTTCTTTCTAAAAATTCAGTTCATTCAATAATCTGTATAATCTTTACTGCGCAAAACCTTTACTAATCTAATTTCTAAATATAACTTACAACAGAAGCAGCAGCAATAACAACAAAATTACGTGATATTAGTAAAATAAAACAGCAGGAAATCAGAGAGTAAAGCTATTTCTTTAAAAAAGAATGGTTTGTTTTATTTAAGTAGTAGTAAGTATGTTATAACTTAACATTTTATATAGTCTATTTATCCTTAAGTTTACCACGTTTAATGTATCCTTGACATAGACGGTTGCAACATTTAAAATGAAGAACGCATCCAACATGTATAACGTGACAATATTATCAACGCTATAGTTGATAAATTTGTCCGTTGCAACCTTTCCTCGTGTTTGTTTATATCTCGTGACCGCGTGTCTAAATAAACCGTGAATGAATTGTGATTCAGTGGGTGTTCGTGTAACCATGGATATAACTATAAGAATAGTGAGATAAATACTTGCGTACCATAGAATTTACCGCCCAGGGTTGACCTGTTATATGCTATGTGTATACCTGGGAATAACATTCCCATCCCACGGTCCTATATAGACAGGTATATACATGATGCTCCGAAAGTGTTTGCTATAAGGTTACGTCCAGTCCGGTCGGTGTGTATAGTATGCAAATCAAGTCCTCGGAAGTTATTATCAACTACTATAAGCAGTCCACATAAGAACTAGCTCATGAGTGCTATAGAAGACGATAGAGTGTCACTTATCACAGTGAGTTTCTTTGGATAGGCCTACAGATAGCAGCGGGTAATTCAAGTACAGTAAACTGTTGTCTAGAACCCGAGTATCCAAACTGAAGCTTACGACCATTTTTAGGGTCACCAAAAATTCGGGAGAAGAAAAAGAAAAATTGCCGAATATTTGTTGTAGAAAAGAATAAAACAATATCGTGGACATTACTTCAAACGTTGCCAAAATATTACACCATTTTTACAAGTAAGCACCTTTACTTATAGACAAAATTTGTCGAAAGTGAGGGGGATCCTCTTCCCCGCAGGCCCTTATCCAAGACCAAAGCATTCACAAGTGAAAGGGTCGCCAAGATGACCCAAGGTGAACAATTGGTGTCACCAAGCAAGAATACCATATTTCTAGAATATGGTGAATGGCATGATCTGTGTGTAATTTAATTACTAACATAGGCCTATCATACGCTGATCGGTGTAGGGCATGTATGTTACGCTATTCATGCCACGAAATCGATCATCGCAATAGGCCTATAGGCTTTGCTTCATCCTTACTCTGATCATGAACGATCCTCGGATATCTTTAGTCATCTTCCTCTGTAATTAATGATAATGTTTATATGGTAATGTTAATATACTGATTCCTGTTATACTACACACTATATGTGCTGATCGGTATAGAAATGTACTGTTCAAAATTACCCCAATTTATATATGCTTGCTGCATGTATCAGTTGCACGAGATATTTCTTCTGGCGAAAAGTGATCTAATGGTCGCATGCGACCATTATATGTAGGCCAACCCGTCACACCTTAACCAAACACTTGTAATTTGCTTTAGGCCTACATATTTCTTGAGATAGAGTACTTAAAACACGTAAAAGAAGTTACTCGCGGAACTACTACAAATAATCAATATCACAGGGCAAGACAGAGGCCTACTTAAGTACTCGCTAACCAGCTGTGGTTGTATGCGCAACCCTTATAAAGTGTTTTAATATATATTTACAACTATATATATATATTAAAATACCGCCAACGTTTCACTCCTCTCTCATCTCTCAACCTATGCTGCAAAATAACCATTCATTGCTTAAGGTATCATATCACCTTTGCTTCATTAGATGTTTTCGTAGTTGACCATAGTTAACCTCTCATTTGCAGGTCAAACCTTCTCTGGTTAAGCCCATGCCCTCTGAACAACGCTATAATTGTAAATGTACCTACAGCTAGGATATAACTCTAGCCCTACCACAGTGACTTATATATGTAACATCCGATCAGACAATGCACTCTAACACCACATTTTACCACAGACCTAAACTAAAAGACGACACCCACTCAAACATTCGCGATCTCAGCGCGCAGTGTTTTGATATTCGTCCATTAAGAGCCACTTGAAAATGACTCTGTTCGGTGGTTTTCAAGTAACCGTGTATATTATGTCCATATTTTCCAGAATGAGGACATAGCTTTCAAGTGGTACTCAAGATGGCGTGCCCCAGGTGTATACCAGGTCAATTGCCGAGATCTACACTGATAGCTCTCGTTAGTCGCCGTTTGAATTAGTAATTGAATTATGCCATCCGAACAGCAGATATGATTACGAGCGGTCGATCTTCGTATACTTGGGAATTCTCTTATTATGGGCCATGTAATACAGGCCTGTTAATTAACTAGGCTAGGCTCCGCAGTGGAGTAAGCAGATGTAATCAAGTGTGTATATTTAGATCAGAAAGTCAATTGATGTTTCGACAAATCTCTTAGTTATAATCTTGTCGTCGTGCAACTGGTGTGACGTAATTATACATGTCTGCATACGTCATTAGAACTTCGTCTTATTCTTTAATATTGCAGCTGCAAACTATATTAATGATCTGTGAGCTTTTAACCATGTTGTATAATGTGCATTTGTTTGGGCACGTCTGTACTAGCACGCAATACTAAAATATATCCCCGTACTTAATTGTTATGAAGTTGCGTATCGTAATTAACATTTATTATTTATTTCTAAGTATTTGAATTCGGGGGGGGGGGGTGTCAGCGGGCAATAAATCCAACCTACCAATTACCGACATTTCGTAAAATCATAAAATTCATGTAAAGGAAAGTAGTGATTTTCTCACATCTGCTTATTTGTCTCACAATTCTATAACAGATGCCTATACCGTGAACACGCAGTCAGTTACACATATAAAGGTGTCCTATTTAATCTTCTTTATGCGTCATTAGCACCCTGTAAAAATGGAAAATGTGGTTCCAGTTGCATAATTCATTCACATAAGTTGCACACACAAAACAAATTTATCCGTGATATCAAATATTGTTAAACTTAAATGTAGCCGAGATATACACCATATTTGCAGATGCATGGTATAAACTTCAACTGTATCCTACATAACTCTCATTATAAGAGATCCACCATATCACCAAGTAAGTTTTCAGACATTCACATACATTACAGCAACATCTTTTATCGGTGATATCAAATATTTTCAAACATAAATGTAACCGAAATATACAATTTTCATATGCTAGGCATAAGCTTCTACTGTATCCTATATAACTCTCATTAGAAGAGATCCACCATATCACCAAGGAAGGGTTCAAACAACTAAGATATGTACCATACCGCCGTTGTCTACTTTGCTTGATAGCTATAAGAGTACGATCACTTAGAATAAGTAATCTACCGGGTTCATAAACCTTCCATTGGGTTTTATAGCTTGTGCGTTTCATCAACGTCGCCTTTTTTCTTATCTAAAGCTGACGAACACTATTTCTTCTCCCTTTTTTTTCGATTTGTGCTTTTCTCTCTTTTCCTTAAATCATGCCGCACCATTTATAGCTTCGTAAATGGGGCTGTGTATCAGTGGCGAGAAGACAAAAAAAGAAGCTGCCTGAATCCGCCATATCAACACAAAAATGCTATTAAACTATAAAATCCCTTCTGTTCCAAAATATGAGAAAGATTGGCTCGTGTACAAGAATGCATGATATAGCTTGAAACTTTCTCTTTTCTCTCCCCCCCCCCCCACCCTTTTTTTCTCCCTTGTGCCTGCCTCTTGCTTGTTTTTGTGTTTTGCTTATTTTTGTTTTCGTTTTTTTAGTCGGTTAAGTTATGGATACTACATCTCTCGTTCTTTTTAGGTGGACGACCAAACGCGTTCATAAAGCAAAACATGCACACATAAAATATTTTTCAAAGTATGTAAAGACTTTAACCATCTGTAAAAGAAAATGGCAAACGGAAGCAGCAAGAATTTAGACAAATGAAAGTAAGTTCATGATATCAGATGACGTCACTACTAGGTCCGCCATTGAGAAAGTAAACTCGGGAATTGATTTCAAATCTCTGTCTTTTGCGAGGCGGATCTGTTTTTTTTTATCCTTTTTACTTCCAAAGTTTGAGTCTTAAGTCTGAAGTTTTTAATCAAAAAAGGGGAGAGAATAGATCGATCTAAGACATAACTAGTCGCACAAAGAATTAAGTGCCGAAAGCTTCATAAAGTTTGATAATTTGATATTTGTTTAGTGGTATAGTTTATCACCAGTGTAATATTGATAAGACCGTTATGTTGTATGGAAATGGAGAGGGTTCATGGAAATTTACTTCTAAAGAGATTCATAAAAAAAAAAAA
>JAIPMN010038977.1:0-14314 GCA_020650975.1 Apostichopus californicus
ATACGAAACCACAAACTGTACCAAGATACTACAAAAGTGATCCCTTAAATATGATTTACCACTCTTATTTTTAAATCTTTGCAAACAACTTGACTTTTAGATGACGCCCAGTCTTCCTACCTGGGGTATACACTGTAAAAGCTTACATGGTACTTCAGGTGAAGAAATAAATTGAAGACAGTACAGAAGAAAATATTCTACAGACTACATCAAACAATGTACTCACCTGACGCAATAAGGATGACAGGATAGGCAGTCTGTCCTGTTCCCGTCAAGGATACCAAACCTACCTGACAAATTTCTATTTTTAGATAATTATAAAACTTGCTCGTAAAAATCTGTCATCCAACCGCACGGCCTACGGGTACTGGTATTCAAAAGTCACCCATTACATACAATGTACCGTTAACAATCCTTGACCGTCCTTCTTTGCGTTAGTTTATCCTTCCAGTTGGTCTATAATCTACTGATGGTGACAGTGTTAATTTCCTCATTTTAAAGACCGACTCATGAACACTCATGAATATGCAATTAACTAGCAAATGCTAACGAGGGAAACCAAAAATTTCCCCCGAGCTGTGATCGGTCTTAATTCACAGGAAAATGAAAATTTGCATTGATACAGTATATGTTAACCTGGATTAATCTCTGGAGATCTGTGTGTAAAAGAAACCTATTTTCTCTTGTTCTCCCCTCCCCCCTTCTCTTTTCATTCCACAATACTATACAGCCAATAATTGATTAACCCTGTGAGTATAAAACCATCGTCATAAATTTGTAAAATAACTGATATAATTCTGTTTAAAGTCTTGGTTCAAAAAAGTGACCGATACGAGTATATATGTAGGTTACATTTGTGTAATAAGCATGCTGATATCGGCGGTCGCAGTGATTTTACGGTAAATCGTTCGCGTCATAAGGGCAACAGAAAATAAATGTCTTTCTTTCAATTGCAACAGCTTTTCTCCATTAAACCCACTTTGTCAAAGTGCATTAAGAATAAGAAACATTGAATCTGCTTCTGCTTCGGAAGTATGTTTTCCGAATTTCATCAGCAAACATGTATTGAGACCAACTGTTCTGTAACAATTTTAAGCTTTCATGGTATTTCATTAGTGATTCCACATTGCTAGATATATGCTAAAATGGCCATGAGGTTAGTCATATGCACTGTATATAGGAAAACGTAAAGGGTAAAACGATTTCATGCGTACCTTTCATACCTTAATTCACCCTGACTCATTAGCTACAGTATCTGTATTAGTCTTTTAGTCAAACTGACCTGAGCCTCCTTAACTTCACTCGTCAATCCAAGCAAGCTACCTCATGTTATCTTTAAATAAACCCCTGCACTCTTATACATATCAATGTCTACATGTATTCTGATTCATAAATTCTTGGAGAATTTATGTTAATAAAGCCCTCAGTTCAAATTTCACACACTAAACACCAGGTCCAAGTCTAAAACTGACGCATTAAAACTTTGGTTCAGATTCCAAAATTGATCCATTAAATTGTAGGCCCAAGTCCAAATCTGACTTATTAAACTTCAAGGTCCAGTAGAAGACCAAACTTGTAAAAAGATGAAAAACATCCTTAAAATTAGCTTTAGTTCTAAATTCGTCTCCACCTTTTTATATAGTCCAGCCAGATATTAGAGATGCACAGTAAATAAACTAAACTTTATTCTAAAATCTCATATTTAATGGTCAATGCAGACCACCAGCTTGGCTGGTCCAGTTTATTTTAAGTACTGAAGGGAAAGTAAAATATACATTCTGTATGTAACTTACACATAGCTGCAGTGATAGAATTTTTTGGGTATCAAATGGAAACATTAATAAGGCCTTTACACCTACTGAATATTAGTTTGACAAAAACTTGTTGTGCCCCGCTCCCACCCCCTCCCAGATCTTTAGCAGCTAAATCTTGCTTTGACTAGCATCAAGCTAAGCTACAGTGGAATCTGCTACTAACAGATGTTAAATGACAAAAGTGAACCGAACAGGTTTGTTGTTTGTTTTTTGTTTTTTTCCAAGAAATATAAAAATAAATATAAAATATTGATCAATAAAGCCAGCAAAGGTGAGAAAAACACACTCCAGAGCAATGAAACAAGAATTTGCTTCATTAATAGAAAATTTTGAAAATGACACGTCCATTTTGTACTGGTACCCATTTATCCCGGGTCCATCTGCCGGTGCCTTTCAATCATAAGGTCCCGAGTTCAAGTCACTCCAAGATTAATTTATGTCGTCCAGTTACAGAGTTGTTGACAATTAACAATTCATAATCATGGACGTTAAAATATGAATCTAAGAGACTGACTTAGGTCAGCTTGCGGCTTTGATAAGCCAATGATGGCTTCTTCGCGAGTTCCTGGCTGCAGGAGGATCTAAAATACATCCATACATACACACATCAAAGTGCAGTATATAAATAATGGTTTTTCACCATTACAGAGAGGGGGCTATTAAAATTCATACAGAGGGAACTATGCAAAGTTTAAAAGAGGGGGCTATTCAAAATCACCTTACAAACTACTGTATTAATTCTATCCCCAATGACGACAAGGTACAGTTTCTCTTTTCTTTCAATTCTGAACTTCGCAGGGAAAGGAAAAGGCAGGTTAGGAATGTATCAATTGTTGATGTACCTTACACTGACCACGCTATGAGATAACAAACATACAATGAAATCTTTTAGCGACCTTTCTAACTTGATGCTAACAATTTTCATGGTTGCCTTTATTACTAATCAGTACTTTGCAAAGATCTCATCAAAATGCATCTAAAAACCAGTCCCTCTTGCAGACCCAACCTCACCGTCCTTTTCCCGAATACCTATTGTCTTTAATGGTTTGAATCAACAGATCTGTTTTAAGTTAAATACTACTAGGTAGATTGGTAAAATTAATTACTGTCAAAACCAAAAGCCACATTTAGCCCAAGAACCTCTCCATTGTTGGAAACAATCATTAATAATAAACTTAAAATGTTACTCTCGACCTCGTGGCGACACGCACGACAAGCTAACTGGAGTACAACGTGTATGCAGTACTATACTGTGCATGTGGGCATACCTTGAGCATACCTCATTTATGTTGCTGTAGTGTTGGGTGATATATTGAAAATTATTATTATCACGATAATTTTTTTCCAAGAAGATATTTTTTGAGCATTGAGAAACTGACGATAATTTCTTGTGAAAGAAATTTAAAGTAAGTGTGGGAAAAATAAATAAACACGATTGTCCCTTTCTCCGTTTATGTGTAAAGAAGAAGAAAGTTGAAAAGAAATAAAGTTTATTAACTTTATTTACTGACTTCCAAACTTCCTCATCTTCGTAACAAACGTAGTTTAAACACAAATGTTGCACCAAAACTTTTTACTGAGCATGTGGTCAATGGGACCCTGAACAAATTTGCCAGAGAAACTGCTGTGGTATGAATGCACATTTAACATTAAATTTAACATTAGCAACTCTCAATGCTGAGAGAACAAACATTGGCCTACTCTGAGATAAAAATACTTTTCAGGGTCAGCGATGTTAGCTTCACACGAAATTCATAGATTGTCTCAAGTCATAACATTTTCTGATCAAAACAATGATTCAAATATTACGTTGAAACATACATAATGTATGTGACAACAAGGCCCAACGTTATGATATTTGAGTGCACACATATGACAGCCTACATACACAAACTTGGTTAAGGGAAAGTACCGTTGTAAGTTATTGTTGTTAAACAACATACTTGTGTTTACAGAGCACTACAGATGCAAGAATGTTTCCAGACAATGGGCAGGGACTATTAGCCAATCAAATCACGAACATTTTGGAAAAACAGCATTGTCTATTTTTAGCATGAAAATCTCTGTCTTTGTCCTTGGCCAAAACAATTACGTCATGGACGCAGAATCCTGTTTTCGCAACAATGCTTTAAGACTATGTTCTCACAGCTTGCTGAGCGTTAAATCTGTTGGAGCAAAATTTGTATCGTAACGGTAAAAAGCAAATATTGCCCAACACAAACATGCTGTATACCTGGGGCTTACCCTCTGTCTCTGGAAATGATTCATTTTCACTACCAGAGAAATCCGCAACCCAACATGATTAATAATGAACAGTATCATACACCACATAAAATGTCTGTAACTCTACACAGTTCTGTCCAAGATTTTCGCAAAGTCCATCTCCTTAAGACTAGTCACTAAGAGTAAGACTTAAGCCTCGGGCCGATAGAATAGGCCTGCGTAGCCTAACGTTACAGTACACACCTACACGGCTAAATCGATACACTGTAGAATTTTAAAAATCCAAGTGCTTCCATTTGGACAACCAAAAATTCCTGAGGACAACCAATTATGAAGGCAAGGTTTTCCGAAGGACAACCGTAAAAGTTTCTTCAAAATGAACCCTGCTGTTATAGTATTCACTGTGGCTCCAATACACATGGCAGACTATTTAAGGGTTAGCTTTCTTCATGAGGCAAATAGCGAAACAAATCAACCTTTTTTCTCCCCTAATTTTTCTGCCCAAAACATCACTCAATTACCACCTTCTTACCATCTCATCAGATTCTCCATCTCCTTCAGAGATATAAATTCCTACTCTTTTCTCCTTTTTGACGAACTCTTTGTAAGAAAATGGGTTGTCATCGTCATCTTCTTCCTCCTCTGTAAAAAGAAGAGAACACAAATTTTAGCTTTCATTTTAGCCAACCTTTGACCTCACAAATATCTGCATATCAAGGCCAGCCAGCAAGCCAGCCTCGTGTCCAGTTGTCCACTGAATGTCAAATCACAAAATAATAAACAACAATTATGAACATAAAAACATAAATGACAATAAAAGAGCAGACAAGAATGAACACAAAGGTCTTACAGTTTAGTCAGTGATGCTGTCTCTGCAATGTTTGTGGCAGCCGAGGCAACAAAAGTGTCAATTGTTTTGATAAAATTATGAAAGAATCGTTGCAGATGCAAGATTCTGATGGGAATTAAATCTGGATTCATCATTTTGAAAATGCTACAATGATTCTACCATTTTTACATAGTTATATCGCTTTCACCCGTCCCAGAGAAAAATTCAACACCCGCAAGAAAAAATATTGTATTGCATTTTACATAAAAGGTGCACAGTGTGTTGACAGAGTGTGTGCAGGCTTCTTTTAGGCCCTTATACTGCAAAGTATCTAACAATCAATCCATCAATAAATCAATCAATCAAATTATATATGTCGTATTAACAGTGAACATGGAGCATACAGGTATGTTACTACAGATGCAGACTCATAAATGCATATTCCTTTAATAGTCTGCTCATTTCTTTGTGATAGAACCAATGACATTAATTGGTTATCTACTGATCAAAGTGCAGACTTTTTCATCACGATGATGGGAATGAAGGCTGACAACAGTATCAGATCTGAAGAAAAAGATGATGTTTGCTAAAATTAAATTATTAAGTTTATTCGATAGAATGACAGGATGTGTATATAGTCAGCCTTTTAAGGGCGTGAATTTCATTTACAACGATGTTATCCTGACAATTATAACTGCATAGATCTGTGTATGTGTAGACCGTAACTTACTTTTCAATCTGAACATGATTTTTTGGGAAAAATTTCTTTACACCGTTGTTGAACCATATCCATTTGTTTTACTGGCCTTATTTTTGCTGGCCTGTCCTTGAATTAAAATCTATATCACAAATTCATGAATATATTACTTATATTCCCATGTTAACCCTATGGCAACAAAAAGACAATACCAAGGAATGATGTGGCCTGCTGATAATGGACTGATTACCATCTCAACTCATTTATCAATGGCTGATACAGTATAATATAAGGTGTACATCCAATAATCAAAACCTATTCCCCAGAAAGTCGGGTAATTTCCTGCTTTATGTCGTAGATCTTCCTCTGAGATGATAGTATATAACTCACACAGTCTGGAAAACACTGACAGTGATCAATCCAGTGTTTATATTTATCGTTAGAAACTTCACACAGTCTGGAAAACACTTCCATTGATTAATCCAGTGTTTAATTTATGGTGTGAAACTTCATACAGTCTGCAAAACACTTCTAGAGATCAAATCAATGTTGTCACCAACTGTAAGCTCTTGTGGAGGAAGGAAAGAGAGGAGGTAGTGGGGGGGGGGGGGGGGGGNNNGGGAGAGTGATGAAAGATTAAAGCTACAAGATTATAATTACATTGTCTTTGTAAAGAGCATGTTTTCCAAGCAGAGATACAGTATTATAGGACTTGATCCATTTCATCCACCTATGGTCACTGGTTACATCCATCGGTCAAGTCATTACTTACAGTAGGTTGACAAGTCAAGCCATGTTTGTTGTATGAACTTTCTTTGCTTAACCGATTTCTGTTAAGCTGGGAAGCCTACAAGATTTGATACCATACTGGTGTAGTATCCCAAGCAATGCACCTTACGATTCAAGACAAATACTGTATATACTTATAAAATTGCTCTTTAAAGCAGTGAAGACTGGCCCCAAACCGCCTGCCGCCCTCTGAAAAAAGGGCCTTTCCGTTGCTTGAAAGTGAAGTTTTCTTTTTGTCGCTACAGAATGCAGACAGCTCCCTGCTGAGATGTCCATCGCTGCTATGTACACTGTGTTGTGGGTATTGACCGTAGCTGTATGTATGACTGTACACTAGTGTCTTATTACCGACGGTAGCAAGCTGTGTGTGTGTATTTGCTGGGCTTGATGGTGGTGTCTAACACTTCTGTTACACCTCCTTCGAAACAAGGTCAGATTACCGGCATCTGACGTTTCTTTGTGCGCGAGCCTTCACTTCCTTTATGGCTTGTTGTTTTGCCACCTGTAATTAAGTTCGAATTAACACCTTGTCGTTTGCTTGTAGTATTTTAGGTACAGTTTCTCTTAGGGCATATGACAGTGCTTTTGTAGTTGTTTCAACTTAAAATTACGCTCCTATGGGTGTTAGTAGGGTCCAGCTTGCAGTTTCGTAGCTCATAATTGAGCACTACCATTAATTTCTGTACCGTTTATAAACAAATTCAATTTCAGTTGGATGCTGAGGTGAGTCTGGCATGTCATTATTTACACATACGGCTAACCGGTTAACATAAAGAAACAACTGAATAGTAGATTTGTGTTTGGCAAATGTTATATTATTAGGACTTGGTCTGGTTTAGGTTGTATCATAGGGTCATTGAACTGTCCGTTTATTTACTTAACAAAATTTAAATTTAAAACTTGGGGCTCAGTAAATTCAAGAAAGATTGTAATCTGGGATATCAATAGGTGTCTATGAGCAAAAAATAAAAAAAAGAGAGAGTACTTACATGTATTTAGATAACAAATCTTTTTAAGTTTAGTACAAGGTTTGTCCATTAGGCCCAGTGGCCAACTACTGTACCAGTAATAGGTAAAAATGATCCACTTTCCCTGTTTGACATGAATCTGTGCTTTAAACACATCAAACCTTGATTGAATCACCCTTTATATGACCTATAAGCTAAAAAAAAAAATTGAGCAAGGTGCAGTCACCACTGCTAAATTTTAAATCCCAGATTAAAACCAGAGTTCATTAATATGCCACATATAGGCACTCAACGTGAATATTTAAAGGCATTGAAGACTCGTCCCAAACTGCGTGCTGCGCTCTGAAAAAGTTAACTTTCCGTTGCTTGCAAGTGAAGTTTTCTTCATGTCGCTACAAATTGCAGACAGTAATGAAACATGATACCTTGTTTTCTTTTTATCTAGACCTGAGATGTCCATCGCTGCTATATGTACACTGTGTGGTGGGTATTGACTGTAGCTGTATGTACTGACTGTACACTAGTGTCTAATTACCGACGGTAGCAAGCTCTGTGTGTATTTTCTGGGATCGATGGTGGTGTCTAACACTTCTGTTACACCTCATTCGAAACTAGGTCAGATTACCGGCATGAGACGTTTCTTTGTGCGCGAGTCTTCACACCCTTTAATGAATTTTTAATAAAGACGACACCACAAACGAAGTAACTTTACTAGGGCCTATATAGTTGAATGTTAACTTCAACATACTGCCTTGCAATTTGAGGAAGTTCACAGTACGAAATTGTAACCGTTGGAATGATTTTGTCAAATATAAAGCTCCAATAGATAAAAATGAAGGAAAACTATTGCAAATTCTGTCTGATAAACCAATTGCGCACCTACTACAGTGATAAAAAACATTGTGCAAATGCAATCCTTTCAAGCTGGTAAGCCAACTTAGTTAGGGAGTTAGGGGTATGGAAAAATATAACGTCGATTTCACTTTTAGCCAGTAGAGCTATTAAACATAGCTTTCTTGGTGTGCCCAAGTGTATTTAAGTTAATTAGTGAGCTTGTAGTTGTACTGTCGTAGTATAGTCAGTATTGCCAATTTCGGAACACTGCGAATTTCGGACACCCCTAAGAAATGCACGATTTCACCATGACAACCTACAGGAAGAGCCAAATTTCACCAAAAAGTACGAAATGACCCGTGTGCAAGTAAATACTTACATATTTGTCAATAAAATGACGGAGATCTATGAAGTCTGTTATAATTACTGAAAGAGCAATTGCGCCACCAATTTTATCACTAGCGCCACACTGTGGGACTGTGTGTCCGAAATTGGCAATACTCTAGCAAAGAAATACCAGTTCCACAATCACGAAGAATCTTCTTTTTTACAACGTGAAAACAGTTTGCTGGAAAGAAAGTTTTGCCGTGTATCGTTATATAACACACTTCTCCCACCATATCAAGTATATTTTGAGGTGATTTATACCAGAAGATATAGTTTTGGGGTGTTTTAAGGCTTAGGTGTCCGAAATTGGAAGTGTCCATGCTAGTAGTATTTACTGAACATCACTGATCTTAGTTTAAACATTGCAACAGACCTGTGCCTACCCTGACAAATTTGCTTACTATGCTAATCATAATGCTACTAAGTAACATGCCTATCCTTGGCGAAGTAACACTCTAAACCCAGACTACCTTAAACTTAGGCTTAATGCAATTGAAACGTTTACACAAACTAGATACACTAAACTAGGCCTGACATCCTAACATTAAAGTTGTGTGTTCGTTATGCCTTAACAATCACTAGCCTAGGCTAGTAGTAATAGGCCTAGAACCGTACCTTCCGCGAACAGGTCGACGATCTTTGCTGAATTGCTCTTCTCTTGGTAAGAGTAGCGGCTATGAGCATCTTTTGTCTCGTTTGATAGATTTCTCTCACCGACTTCGTCAAAATTTTGAGACCCCCTTGTAACGAAAGAGTTGAAAGAATAGGGATTATCCTTCGGCTGTTGTTGAGTTTCGTCCTCAGCCATCTTCACACGTAAACGGCGCTGTATAGGAGAGAAAGATATAATATTGTCTGTGATTGGATAGTACACTCTTATTCATCCAATGAAATTAGTTGATGGTAAACTTGGTCAGAAGGGGGATTTACCTGATGAAACGTCGCCGTTCTAGCCTTTACCGATGTAAACATTGTGACTCGATATGTATGTTAACTACATATTTGAATTGTTGATCGAGAATGAACGTTTATACATTTCATAGAAACTTGTTACATTGAAGCGAAGCCAAAATCTTAAGATTGGCAAACAACTACAATTTATATGCACTGCAGATTAACTCATGGACGCACCTGCTCATATTGTCTAGTATTGTGTGCCAAGTACGGTACTTGCCTGACAAGGACGTCTGAAGAGCATTGATACTGAGGGTGAGGGTGAGGGTGAGGGGTATGTTACGAATTCGAGGAACAGTGAGACAAGTGACTTAGTTTTGAAGTGCCAACTACAAGGTAGGTAGCATACTCTTTATCTTTAAGAACGAGTTCTTCTTAATATTGCAAAACTCAAATATTAGTCATTTTCATAATAAAGATCACTTTTAGTTTGTGAAAAGAGGCACTTCCTGGGATTTTTCACAAAAGTACAAACGGACACCCCCCCCCCTTCCACACACACACACACACACACACGCAAACGCTCAAACACATACAAACCGCGTGTTGAATTACAATCGTATACAAGTTTATACACGACAATCTGGATTGTATAGTTTAAATTTTAGAATGTGAAACAAATGCCAATTGCTGGCAGTTGAAAATTAACAGTCATTCATTCCGTCTGGGTCCTGTAAATGACGCTATGCCAATTACGTTACATCAAACAGTAATGATAAATATAGGTATATATCTGCTACGGCACCAACAGAATTGCGAACATTCGATGTGTTATCACATACTGAATATTACACACTGTATATATAGTAACAATATCGGGGGGTCAATTGAAAGCTTGCAGGTCTGCGAAAGTGCAATAATGGGTTATAATTATAGTATACCAATTGTATTAAAAATTAACGTCTACATAATTAATGAAATGAATATATCTATAAATAAAAAAAATCTTTATTATTTTTTTTCATGGTATCAATTTGATGTATCACATTTATAACTATGTTGTTAAACAAGCATATCTGGTGTAGCTAGATATGTGCTATAATGCTATACTTAACGAATCGGTATTTGCTTAATCTCAAACTGAAACGTTTTTCCAGAAATTGGGACGCCCCACCAATTTTCTCTTCCGTGGAAGAGTATATGTCATCGCTAGAAATATTATCCATTGGGTTCGTATAAATCACATTGTTTTAGATACGTGAAGTTCCTATCATGATAACGGGAATATGACAATATAATAATCAGTAAAATAGAACCATGACAGGTCTTACATAATTGCCACCATATATGATAGGAAGTTGAATAATTAAGACACATGGTAAACTTCAATAAGCCTTTTCATTGCATCCTCAGTAGAAGCATTCTCGCTCACTATGTGGAATTTAATTGTCTAATTTAAGACTCCTCGATGTCTGGGAATGACTCCAGGAAGGGTACAATTTAGTTTAAAAGCATTTACCAATCTGAGCGTATAACAATTGTGGCAAGTAAACTGACAACCTATAAGCAAATATTTGTTCCCATTTCTCCAACATTTATACTAGCTTTTCAAAACTCCCCAGAAAACGGAATATTTCGAGTACAAATCCATTTAATCCACTAAAGGTAACTATGCTAGAACTCACTATATAGTATGCTGGTTCCGTCCCAAATAAACTGAATCCTTCCTCGTGAGCATAATTTTAAGTAATGCTGTGTGTTAACTAAATATGAATAGCGCCACCCTATATGCTAAGGTAGGAGAAATGGAAATCAGTGTACGTACACACAACAACTTACCCGGAAAGATTTCTTTTGAGTTATGATCTCGGGGGCTGTCATCCTCCGAACCTTTCGTGGGCGAGACCTGGGCATGGTTGCTCTATCAAGCAGGGACCCTCTACGCGTACAATGAAAAACGAAAGAAAAGGGAAAATGTAATTTACGGTAATTCTATAACGTGTCCGGCTCTAAGGACCAAGAACTATAGGTTGTGTTGTAAGTTGATGATATCAAAACCAAATGATAACTGGAACTGCATTTGCCTGCAAATACGCACTATTGTAGTGCGTGTGGAGTGCTTGCAGTATTAGGAAGAACTTTCCGGTTGTTAATAGTGTTATTTTTGGGGGCGGACAACACCACCAGCTAGTGAAAATAGTCGTGTAGGTACCTACAAAGTGAGGGCGCTTGTGAGCGCAGTGACAGGCTCAGAATAAGTTGACTACGTATCTAGCCTCTGAAACTGCAAATGTACAGAGACTATATGGAACTTTAAGTTTCAACGTCCAGTCTTGTAGGTATCGTTCACTTGGCCAGTATTACCACTATTGTAGCGCGCACGCGCACTACAGTAATGATAATGTAGAAGCTATACGGTAAAACATTCCATGGTATCATCTTTATTGCAGTGATGATGATGTAACAAAACGATGTCCTTTCTTTTTAAATCATTGTGTAACATTATCATGATATAGGTTAAAGTCCTATTTGGCTTGCCATATAAAAATGATGGCGTACATCATATTGCAGTAACTACAAAAATACTGCTATTTTTGCATTATATTTGTATTAGAATCCGGAATGAATTTTCAGAGGAAGCTTTTGATTTGACGCCAGCGCCTCCGTATAGGCCATAGAAATGTCAATATTTTCTTTCTAAAATCGTTCTTTCTGAGGTCATGTAAATAGACTGGTAAGAAGAAATGAAATTCAATGCCATTACCCTTCGCAAAAGTCACTTGCAGTTGCAACATCTAATCATTTTAACTGCGAACATAATAATGACATTTTCGTTACAAATGTGGTGTTATAAAGCTTAACTTGAGTGCACGTACCCCTCACCCCTTCTCTCCCTACCGTACCCTCCCATTTCGCACCCAATGCATATTTTATCGATACGGTAGTTGTTATGTTTTGACACATCGGAATGCGCTTAATTCCTGTATATAATCATTGTAAATAATAGTCCTGACGAAAAAGAAGATTTCGGTGCGTTAATCATGCTCCCATTTCAATACTTTCTTTAAAGGTTGTGAAGACTCGCGCACAAAGAAACGTCTGATTCTGGTAATCTGACCTAGTTTCGAATGAGGTGTAACAGAAGTGTTAGACACCACCATCGATCCCAGAAAATACACACACAGCTTGCTACCGTCGGTAGTTAGACACTAGTGTACAGTCAATTCATGCAGCTACGGTCAATCCCCACAACATAGTGTACATAGCAGCGATGGACATCTCAGGTCTAGATAAAAGATAACAAGGTATCACGTTTCATTACTGTCTGCAATTTGTAGCGACAAGAAAAAAACTTCACTTGCAAGCAACGGAAAGTTAACTTTATCAGAGCGCGGCACGCGGTTTGGGGCGAGTCAACAATGTCTGTATGTCATCATTGTATTTAATAGTCCTGACGAACTGACGAAAAAGAACATTTCGGTTCGTTTATCATGCTCCCGTATGAATACTTTCTTTACTATCTTTGGTTTTCAAGGTGTTCACTTTGAACATGCGTAAACGATCTGAAAATCACCATTAATTTGATGAAGTCGGCACATTTCCTCGTTCTATGCGTAATCCCTTATTTTGATACTTTTCATTTCCTTTTTTCATAAATTCTAACAAATAACTGATATAACTTTAATTTCATATCGAGCAAACTGGGTACACTGCAGGGACAAATTCCTTCGCAGTTCATGCATGACAAATTTGTAAGGCCGCCTCCCAAGCCATTAGTCCAACTCTTTCCTAATTAAGTTCGTTAGCAAAGCTGTCTTAATTGACCGTATATAGGCATATCCAGTCATTTTACTTGTTTAACCAATAATGTTTCAAAAGACAGTTTCTCAAATGAACTCAAAGTGATATTGAAAATGAAACTAATTGGGCTAGTAGACCCACACTCTTGAACATGGTCAAACTTAACGTTGTCATTCACATTATTTTAAGGCATCGTTCGATGTTAATCGAATTACGGAAGCTTTTAATTGCCATCATGATCTATATTTTTACGTCCTAATTTAATGACCGTTGTCACACATGGTCTTACTAATTAAATTTGTTGTACTTAACATCAACTGACGTCCAGTTGCCCTTAGCCGTTGACCGTCACAGGCCCGACACGGCGTCCTTCTTCATTAACTGTCCTAATATTTATACACGGTCTTTGTTACAGTTTTAAGGTCACATGTGTAAACCTCTAAAGTCAATTACAACACAGGAAGTATTGTGTTATACACTATGAAACGCTATCTCGTGTCTGTGTGTAGTAAACCTGTTACGAACGTGATAACAACGCAGTGGTGTATATATACTCTTTGAAAGTTTGGGGTCATTGCATTGAACAAAATCTGGCTGTTTGTATGCCCTATTGGGTATGTGGGAAGCGGGAGGGTGGGGGTGAGGGGGGAGAAGAGGAGGATTAGAAGGTTGTTATCACCATATGTAGGAATTTTTACAGGGTACAAACCTACGGCTGGAAGTTTTCAAAAATTACTTTCCTGTAGGTCTTTACTCTCCAAATTGTTCTCAGACATTTTTAAGGAACACACAAGATGACTGAATGTCCCAGTGAGGAAAATTTCCTCGAAGGTTGTAATGAAAACAGTTTTAAGAATTTTGACCAAAGGTGACCATATTTAAATATCTAGCATATTTGGGGCCAATACAGCATAACTTTAAGGGGAAAGGAAGAATAGGAAGGATCGGTGACGTAAAGTTGTCCTCGGGACACGATCAGGCTCTCAACGTATCTCAATGAAAGATGATACATTCTCGAATTCGATAACCATCAATATGCAAATACCATCCATAAAACATATAAAATTATACTATATAT
>JAIPMN010038987.1:0-18685 GCA_020650975.1 Apostichopus californicus
TATATATATTGCAGTAATACGCATCCGTGGTTATTTTGCATGTTTAAAAACCTCTTTGTAATTTCGAAAGTTTCTTCCGAAATTTCGGAAAATGATATAAGTTTTCTGTGGCCGCAAAACGCTTCCGTAGTAATTAAGTTGGAACAATTTGGAAAGAAGTTTTATAATTTTGAAGAAATTCTCTTTATTTTTTGAGCAGCAATAATCAACAATAATATGAGAATATCAATGTTTGACTGTTCCGTTTACTATGCAAAACTTGGTCATAAGATGAAGTAGTTTAGTAACTGGTAACTACCTTCGTACATTTTTTTATCTTAATAACAAAATGATAGGATTGCTACTTACAAATTACTGATAGGTCGTACACAGGTTCCTGTTGTTCTTTATTTAACAAACAGATGTATCGGCCATTGTCCGAAGATACGAAGTCTGTAATAATAAAGCTCGTCATTCCGTCGGATGTATCAAAAAACAAAAGAGGTGTTCTGGAATTAATCTCTGTAATTTCAGAAAGTCTGACAAAAATAGAGTTGGTATTGTGCCTCAATTCTAAAAGTCCAAAGCCATTATAGCTGAAACTAAAGTTCAGATGAATGAAACTGCCTTCAGCAATATATACCTCAAAATTTGCTGCAACGAAAATATCATTAAAAAGATTTGTTAAACGATACAGTAAAACTAGCAATAATGATACGCAACGAATTGATCGCCACCAAACTTCCGCCCCTCCCCCCCCCCATACTTTATTCATGCGATCTGACTTCTAATGCTTGCAGCTTCACTTCTTGCTGCAGTATAGTTAGGTTCATTCGTTTATAGAGTTGCTGCAGACAGGAATGCCGTACTGCCATTAAACCTGTTAATATAGAATTTAACTTCCATTTAAAAGACGGTTTTGTAACAAAGCCACTGAATTTACAAACTAAGAAACATTTTAAGCAAGAACCTTAATTTCCCATTATTTCAAAAGTTTACTGGAATTTAAATTACTTACCAGAACAAGGATTTATCAGAAACATTACAGTCACTGTTATGAATGCAAACATGGTGAAGAAAAGCAATTTGGGTGGTACTTCTGCAGTGTGTAGGGCAGCCATTGCAAACGTTCGCCACAAACAGTATAATACGTTAACAGTATTGAATCTGTTTTGTTAAACACTGTAGGGTAACATACCAAACTGAAAGCAACCTTGGGAATCAACGAAACTATAATAACGTACTTGTACTTGTACAAATGCACACAAACACCCGCTAAATATAGAAACGAAAATGAAAATCTGAAATTGAATGGTATTTTCATGCGCCTGTTATTTGAGGTGAACTTGTTTTGTTTTTTAACCCTAAACTTCATCGTCAACTTCTGCCGTTATCGGAAAACTGTTTTAGCTGACTTCAACATAGAACGGACAAATGATCTTTTCGAGAGATTTATTCACGTTCAAATAAGCAATTCGTAGGATTAACTCCCATCCACGTAAAGCAGTGGTTTAGTATTTTCAATGTTTTCTTAGGGTTTTAATGACTTCAATCTTTAATTTAACGAAACACATATTACAAGTTAATTTGGTACAAAATATGCACATGGACTCATGAACGCCCGTAGAAAAATTTTTTCCCGTAAAAGTAGGGGGTGGAAGTGAGCTGGGGTAAGCCCCACATCGGTCTTATATACAGGGTCAATTCTCCAAATAATTTACCGGTTATCCGTTTTGTAATATGACGATTAGCCTGTTCATTGTAAAACTGAACTGAACCTTTTTCTGGTTTCTGCAACTGGGGAAGTGGCATAGTAAGGAGAGGTGCTACAATAAATTAAGCTTGGTGGATAGTTTTTAATCTAGACACTCAGGCTATGACCCTCTCGGGCTTTCTCTATAGATGGCAGAATTTCTTCTGAATTCCCAACTTGGTAGGTCTCTGGAGAGACGTTATATAATATTTGTAGTATTCCGGTGTCAGTAGAGGGGTGTTTTCATGAAATAAAAGTTATTTATATCTTTGAAGTGCCAGGCTGGGGAAATCAAATTATCCACAGGTGGGTCACTAAGTAATGGTGGTCTGGGGGTCAAGCTTTCCTCCTTGAAATGGTAGAAATGATTTTATTTATTTGAGTATAACTGATGAGTCATACTGTAGGACATTGTGCTGTATAACTGAGGAAAGTTCCTCGTAGGATCCTCACCAGTATGCTGAAGCTATTGTGGGGAATTTTAATTTCTTGCATTTTATGTGTGTATTGCCTATGGCAAGTTTAGCCTTGTGTTCTTAATCTATTTGGCCTCCCATAGAGAATGTGCTCTTCCTTACTGCTGATTAGCTGTTTCTGTGTTCCGTGCCTCATCCAAGGTACACGGAGATAACATCGAGGCCGTGATGTGTGACTTAATACGTAAGATCCGATAGAGTTATTTTCGTTAACGTTCAGTTACGGATTTGAAGTTCTAATTAAGTAAAAATCAATTTTAGGTGTTTGAGAGAATGTCTATGAAGATTGAAATGTTCGGAAACTGGGAATCCTGCAAAATTTATCACAAATATATTTTTTGGGATTCAGTTCATTTTTCCTTAGCCCTGTTATAAGGGCAGTAGACATATCTCTCGAATGCTGCATTACTCACGTCTACCAAACTTCCTCTCTACTCTTTGATGTTGTCAAGCCAACCCTTCTTTCTTATTCCTCGTCTTCATCTTGCGCACACCTCACCTCCAATCGCTTAATACGTAAGATCCGATAGAGTTATTTTCGTTAACGTTCAGTTACGGATTTGAAGTTCTAATTAAGTAAAAATCAATTTTAGGTGTTTGAGAGAATGTCTATGAAGATTGAAATGTTCGGAAACTGGGAATCCTGCAAAATTTATCACAAATATATTTTTTGGGATTCAGTTCATTTTTCCTTAGCCCTGTTATAAGGGCAGTAGACATATCTCTCGAATGCTGCATTACTCACGTCTACCAAACTTCCTCTCTACTCTTTGATGTTGTCAAGCCAACCCTTCTTTCTTATTCCTCGTCTTCATCTTGCGCACACCTCACCTCCAATCGTTGCCAAAACTAAACTGTTGCCTCTTCTCTTCCAGTGATCATACTTTCTTAACTTTCTCTTCCTTACTTCTTCTAGCATTCCTTTCTCTACAGTGATACCAACTCTCCTTCTAATCCATTCGTTTGTACGTCTCTCTCTCCAGCTGAATCTCAGTACCCTTCTCCAAAGCCACAGCTCAAAAACATCTTCTTCTGTATTTCCCGAAGTCCAGCTTTCACAGCGGTACATAACGATACTTGCAACTTCAAGCCCATGTCCTTAGACTTCCATACATCTGATAAATTTGAAACCATGCTGTTGGCTTGTCCTATTTTAACCTTGATGTCTGCGATGATGTTTCCTTCATCAGTTATGTACGATCCCAGAAACTTAAATTTCCTCAGATTTTACGCTCATCATCCTGGATCTTTACATTTACCTTGCCATGCACAGTCATGGTAGATGTCTTTGAGTTGTTAATACGAAGACCTATCTTTAATATTTGAGGTGTTCTACAATGTTCATGATTTCCTTCTTGCTATTAGCAATCAGAGTGGTGCCATCGGCATAGCGGATACTCCATACCGCTCGTCCTCATATGATCTAACCACGACACTCTGTGAGTTTCTGCTCTACGTTTCTCACGATCCTCTCCCCAATTGCGTTGAAAAGAAGTGGCGAGACTAGACAGCCCTGTCTGACTCCCTTTTCAAAACGAAAAGCTTCTGTACTCTGGTCACTCCACTGACACTGGCATACAGCTTCTTGACCATCCAGAGAAGGTGCTGTGGGACGTCACAATCCGCAAGAGTCTTCCACAGAGCATCAAGGTATACATCATTAAATGCTTTGGAATAATCAACAAACAGCAGCCACAGTTCTTCATCATCTTTCTTTTTGCTACTTTTTGGGTTATGTTTCTCACAGCTAAGAATGCATTAGTTGTTGTTTTGCCAGGTGAAAGCCGAATTGATCCTCTGCAATTTGAGGTCCCAGAAAGTACTGTAATCTTTGACGGATGATCTCCAGCAAAAACTTGGATGCATGTCTCATCAGGCTTCTTGTTTTGTACTTCGTACAATCCCGTTTCCTTGTAAATTTGGGTGGAGGTATTAATTCTGACATCACCCACTCCTCTGGCCAAATGCTCGTACTCCAGGTTAAGTCAATGATATTCTTCATTACTTTCACAATTGTCATTCCTCCTGCTTTCAGAGCTTTAGCTGGTATCTCATATGATCCTACTGCTTTGCCAATCTTCAATTTGTTAATTGCAGCTTGTATCTCACTTTCAAGCACCTCTGGCTCTTCTTGTCCTCTGTCCCTTTCGAATTGGCCTTTAGCGACTCCACCGAAAAGCTCTGTGCTAGGTTCTTTCCATCTTTTGGAGATATCTTCAAAATTGTACAGCAGCCTTCTATCAGCATCTTTTTATGCCAATTCCAGGCTGTGTTGTTTACTTCTTCATGACTTTATCAATAGTCTTGTATATAGTTTTCGGGTCTCCTCTCTGTTGTGCTTCCTCCGGTTCTAGCAATCCTTCCCTATACCACTTCCTTGTTGATTTACTTGGTGCCTTTTCACTTTTCTTGCAGCAGCACGGTGTTCAGAGGTGTTAGGAATGTCTCTCCTTATATCTCTCCTCTCCTTAATGAGTTTCCAGCAAGTATTTTCAATCCATGTTTCGTGACTTCTCGTCTCACTGCGCAAGTTCTCTGATTGCTTCTACTATAGCCTTTTTAAAAGTTTGCCATGACTTATCTTCCCTGGTCTTTTAAGTTAGTAGACTTTCAAACTTTGTTTTTCCGTCTTCTTCCCTCAAAACCTGTAAATCTCTTTTCTCTTGACTCTTTCGGTGTCGTTTTGCACGTTTTTCCTTTGATCTGTGCACAGACCATCTGGTGATCAGAGTCACAGACCGCACTCACTAACACTCTGGAGTCCTGTTCCTCAGATCTATCTCATCTTCAAGCAATTATATAGTCAATCATGTTTTTACACTGTCCGCCAGGAGAGATCCATGTTTAACGTTGTTTTGGACGATGTTGGTAACATGTGTTGACTGCAAAGGGGCCATTGTCATCCAACTAATCTAGCAAGAGTTGCCCTCTGTCATTCTGTACACCCAAACCAAAGAATCCACAGGCAGGGTGCTCTGTACTCTCTCCTATTTTGGCGTTGAAGTCACCAATTACAATCAAACTTTCCCTTGTTGGCACAATGTCACTGATCTTTTGAATGTGTGCATAATCTTCCATAATTTTACTGTCCTCACTTGTAGATGTAGGCATATACACGTGCATCAGGGTCACAGGCTTAGGTTTAGCGTAAATTCTATACTAATTATGCGTTCAGTTATTGGTCGAACTTCGTGGTCGAGCTTCTTGAGTTTCGGTGAAACAATGAAACCAACACCAGCTTGGTGCTTCTGTCCACCCGAGTAATACACTTCCCATCTCTCCGTACTAACCAGTTTACCATTGTTGGTCCAACGCGTCTCAGCAATCCCAAGCACATCTATGTTCGGGCGACCAGCTTCCCTTCTTGTATGTTCAAGATTCCCATTCTGGTACATGTTCTAACATTCCACGTTGCAATATTCATCACTCGTGGTAGCAGAGGATTTCGCTTGATGACGGACGAAGACACCTCTAAAAATCTCCTTCCGAGCGCGACCCTGGTAACGCTGCCAGAATCTCCATTATGTGACATACTATAACAAAAATCTAGGGCTATAGTCGAAGGGGCGCCACTCCGCACACGACGGTTGACTTCAGGGGTTTCCATTCCCCAGCCTTTTCCTAAAGAGGCGAGACCTACAAGGCAGTAAGATTTTTGTTCTCTTTTGTTGCACAAGGCAGCTAACAAAAAAGAGTGTCTATTTAACCGATATCAGGGACCTTGTCCGGTGCTACCACTATGTGCCAGAGTAGACCTGGAAGTAATTGTGACTACACACTTCCCCAAACTCAAGGTTTTCCGCAACGGAAATTACCTGCGGAGGTGGAAACTGGGTAAAAGAGTCTGGAGAAATATAGTAGAAATCTAAAGTCTAGGGTTGACGAAAAGCTAGCATTGGGGGTACCGTAAACGATTCTCCTACCGACTGATCGTTTTGGAATAGAGTAAATTCCTGTTTGATAAAGGATTTGATGAAGGGATTGTAATAAATTACAAATGGAATGCGTGTGTTAGGACTTGAATTTAAATAAGCCCTCACTGTTCAATTGTGGCTATAGAAATGTCCTGTCTAATTCAATTTCAAATAAACTTTATTAAGCACCAAAAATAGGCAATTAAATGCTCGCAATAAGACAATACAATGATAAGATGGAATAAGAATAACACAAATAGTATACATGAAAATACACAAAAAAATACCATACTATGAATTGCACATATTAATTTAATAGGATTATAAGAATTCAAACTATTAAGAAAAATAAGAATTGCAACTGATTGAAGGAATAAGAATCAAAACTCTCGAAATGGTCAAACTATAAGAATCGAAACTGATAGGAATTTAAACCTAAAACTGAAAAATTGAAAAACCTATACGACAGTCTAACGGATCAAAAACGAAAGGATCAAAATTCAATTTTGAAAACAATTAAACTTTAAAAGGCACCTAAAAAGCAATATACCGCTCCTAAACAGATAAAAATAATGATAATATGCGTAAGAGAAAAGAGACTATAGTCTAGTACGCTAAAAGGTGACCCTAAAAACATTGCACATAACCTAGTTTATTAAGAATGAAATAATCAAACATAAGAATCGTAATTATGAATATTGCACATTGAACCTAACGAAACGCTGCCTATCTGGTGTAAGTATTATTAAAATGTGTGACAGCCATCGGAACGAAGGTATGTTTGTAGCGGTTTATACCAGCAGCTGGGGGCCTCATCCTACCACTCCGCCCAATGAGTCGTCCAACGAGAACACTGTGTAACATGTGATCGGTTTCATCTAGCACGGTGCGGAGCTTACGTTGAAGGCAGGAATTATAGAAAGAATCGAGCGGCTGCTGATGATTCCCAATCAGACGTTCAGATGTCCTTATTATGCTATTGATTCTCTTCTTGTCCTGTTCAGTAATGCTAAGTACCAAACCAACACACAATACAATAAGTAAAATGCTGGTAATGACGGAACGGTAGAATAATGACAGAAGGGTATGTTCAACATGAAATGATTTCAATTTCCTCAAACAGTATAGACGAGAATTTAACTTTGACATAATTAGATCTATATTATCTGACCAGCTAAGTTTGTCATTAACAACAACCCCTAAGTATTTATAAGAATGAACTCGTTCAACTGGAGAGTCAGAAATTATAAAAGGATCGGAAATACACTTGTTGGTTCTGAAATCAATAACTAACTCCTTTGTTTTACTAACGTTCAGTTCGAGAAAATTGTCCTGGCAGTAGTCCAAAAATTTATTCATTTCATTTACATACTGTGAAGAGTCATCATTAGTTATCAGACCAACCATTGCAATGTCACAAGCAAACTTGACAATCGGGCACGGATCAGCTTCGGGTCTACAGTCAGATGTATGTAGGGTGAACAGAAAAGGCGCTAAGACGGTACATTGGGGTGCACCTGTACTTGAACTCACAATGTTAGAAGATATTGATTGCACCCGCACAAACTGGGAACGCGTTGTAAGGTAGTCCAGAATCCAGAAGATCATAGGCCCAGGAATATCCATGGTCAATAGCTTGTTTGCCAGCAAATGCGGCTGGGTTGTGTTGAAAGCCGATGAAAATTCAAAGAACATTATTCTTGCCGAGTTACTACTTTTTCCGCTCACCCCTTTGACTTATTTTTCTCAGAAACTGCTCAAGGGTCTAGGTGGGAAGCTACACTGTCAATAATTGTTAAAATAGCGTCTTCACAGCTCCTATCACTCCTGTATGCAAACTGGAAATGATCAGTAAAATCTTTCACTCGGCTCTTCAATTATGGTAAAACCAAACGTTCACATGCTTTGAAGGCAACTGAGGTCAAGGCTACAGGGCGAGGGTCGTTCATGCATGTTACCTTTGGTTTCTTTGGGAATCGGAAAAATACATGATTGTTTCGATATATCCGGGACAGTCAGATTAATGAATGAGTAGTTAAAAATGATACTAAAAATACCGCATAACTGATCGGCGCACAATTTCAGTAATCGTGATGAAAGATTGTCCGGCTCTGAAGACTTACATGGAACAAGCTTGCGAAACTCACGGCGAACCTCCTCCTCAGTGCAAGTAAAATGTTCATCACTGGTAGAACCCGAAAGCTGCTTTGATAGTAGTAATTTCCTCGTTAAAATTGTGACAATCGAAGCGGTTATAAAACTTGTTCAATTCATTAACATAATCCATGGTCGGATTCAACAAAGTCTGGTCAGAGTTTGAGTTTTTCCCGGCGTACCCACTCATCAGTTCCATACCCTCCCAAAATGTCTTCATATTGTTATTCTTGGGGTGATTCAATTTTCCGTTTGTAATTAATACGTTCCTTCCGAATGGCTCGCTTTAATTCCTTTTGTATTTGTACTAGTTCATCGCCACCTGAAGCAAACACCTGCTTCTTACGGTTGATGATACCTTTGACATGTTTCGTAATCCATGGTTTGTTGTTGGAGTATATCTTAACCTCCTTTGTGGGAATAATGAGTTCTGTACAGAAATTAACGTAATCCACAGTCGTCTCAGTCAATTCATTGATATCCGCACTAGCATCAATGAAAACATTCCAGTCGGTACAATCAACGGCACTCTGAAGATCATTCCATGCTTCTGCAGTCCACTTTTTCACCTGGATAACTCGAGGTTTCTCTCGCTGCACAATGGGACAATACTTTGGTCGAAGAAATACGAGATTATGGTCAGCCTGTCCTAAAGATGGTAGCTGGATAGCTGAATAAGCCTCCTTAACATTGGAGTAACAATAATCCAGGGACGCTGTACCACGAGTGGGGCAGGTGACGTGTTGGTAGTATTGAACACCGCCTCTCAGTAGCTTACAGTGGTTAAAATCTCCATTGATCAAGAACAATGCATCCGGGGATGTCGATTCAATATCTTGTAAAGCCTGACTGATTTCAAGAGCGGCAGGCTTAGCAAAAGAACTGCTCGGTACATATATTGTGGTGAGTATGATATGTGAAAATTCTCGTGGTAGATAATATGGCCGGAGTCCAAGTACGAGAAAAATTACACCGTATAGTACTAGTAGTGGTAACACGGGGTCTAGACCTAACTAATAGACGTTGCATAACAGGCTAGCCCGTGTAATTGTATCTTTCAACTGTTACGTAAAATCATAACACAACGCCAGTTTTACCACAAAAGAAAAATTGCCGATCTAGTATTGATTGTTCTAAAACCAACTGGTTTTAAGTTTTGTGTAAAATATTAGGTAACCAATAACAAAAAAAGTCATTTGCTGCATCAAGGATGCATAGGCTATGGTCATAACAAGTAATTTGGCAATAGTATAAGCACTTACGTAACGTTGTGTATGTGTGGTGTTTTGAACGAGTCGTGTCCAAATTTTTCGATTTCTGTCTTTTGGAAAAGCGTGCATGTGAAATCCGTCTTTACTTGTGGTGGAGCAACCTGCAACCACACATCGGCTCGGCATATTTAACAGTTACGAGATAAATTTACTTAAAAACAAAATCCAAACACCAATCTCAATTACTACAGAGCACTGCAACAGTGTAATGCTGTGTGTTCTCAGACGTTTAAGAATGTAAACATAGCGTCCCGGAAGTGCGCTGGGTTCCTCGTGTGACGTCACGCCGCATTACCGTATATACAACAATTTTTAGAAAGTTTTTATTACCCGCGAAGTTTTGATCGTTTATTCCTCGAGGATGCAATCTTCGTTTGACAGAAATTGGGTATCATTGGAAAACTACAAGTGCACAGAATACGACGAGAAAGAAAAATCTGTCCATTTCATAACCTCTTTTATTAAGTATAAACAATAACATGTGTAGTACAGTGTGAAATAAATATCCTTTGAAATGAATAAGTACTGAAAACAACAATACCCGCTCAGTTGGTAATACAAAATACGAAACAAATACGTGAATGGCAGTACAGATACAAATACCTAAGCTGGGGTTATCCATATACTAAACTAATTGTTCTAGCACATAGTACACTTTTCAATGTTGGAGGTACAATAGCATAATCAACACAAACATTGCACTTAGAAGTTATGAAAATAAAATTTCCCCTTCTCAGGATGGACACTTAAGTCCCCATCAAGGACCCTATAGAGAGAGAAAAATACAGTAAAATACAGTATTGCTACAAAAATGATTACAAAAGGACATATTGTTTTAAACTGTTATTCAATTGTCAAACGAAGATGGCATATCTGTCTGTAATAAGTCCAAGTTGTTGATAAACTTAATGTTGTCAACAAAACAAAACTTTCATTATGCTTAAAGGAATAACTTTATCGAAGGCAGGGGTCAAACTCTTGATTTTTTTCCGTAACTATTCACCTCCTTCGTATTTCAAACTGCGTTGGTCCTATAGGAAATTGCAAGGCTTTCTATAGTTCTAGCCCCAGCAACAACAGCTGAATATTTTCCACGGGGAGTCTACCACAAGGAAAATGACTTTGTTACGTGAGTTGTTCCTCTCTGACGTCATCAATATGGAATTTCAAGCGTAATACGTAATCAATGGCGGCTTACTGTGTACTATGGTTAGGCCTTAGGAGCCAAGTTTCAAAGCGAGCATATTCAGTCTAACAGTAAGCAGTTATCTTATCGAACTCTAGAGTGTTTTTAGGCTACTGAATGATATAAATTGTCTTTAATCCTGCCTTCGTTATTCCTTTAAACTACATGGTTTAAAAATACATAGAAAAATATCTTTTATTTGGTAACTGAAAGGCATTTTAAATGGATGATATACTATATATATTGCTCATGTTTTTATATATTTCTATATATATACATTTCTATAATGAATGCATGCATGATTGCCTGATTGAAAATGACTGGAATTGGTGGGCAGTGAAAGACAATGTTTTACATCAACCTCATGACTAGAATTGGAAGTGACATCTTATTACTTAACTCAAACTATACAATTAGGCAGGCCATTTTCCCTTGTTTTTGTGGGTTATTTAGAAGAAATTTTCTAGTCTGATACATACTGACAAGTGATTGCATAGATGACTTTAAATGTAGGCATAACAGATTTTTATTCAAGGTTAAAATATCGGATTTTTCATCATTCATGTAAATATCAATTTGTATCCAAAAGTATGTGTCACAAAATGTCTTTGTACAATGCACTTGTATTGACCCTGAGAAACAAAGTTTAGATCATCTGTAGGAGATAGCAACCATACTCAACTATCACATTACACTTAGTCCAAAATGATCAAATGTACTAGCTGAGCATGTGTCACTTTTACAAATACATAGCTAACATTGTGGTACAAATTAAACTTGTTTACACTCTTTACAATAATCTTATCTATTTTTAGACATTTTTGGCAGTAACTTCAGCAACCTAGTTTTAGTATGTGGTTCCTTCTGTGCAGGTAATGGCATCCTCGGCTTTTCCTTCAAATATAGGGATGATCCTTCCATTTTTATAAGTCTGGTCAATCAACAAACAAAAGGAAGACAATAAATCAGCTCATTTGGAAATGTCAACAGAACATCAAACCACTTTTTTTTCATCATTTACAACCTTTATATTGACTTTCAATGCAAAACAGAAAAAGAATCTTACATTCATGTCATCCTTGTCTAGTTCAACATCTTGGTTATTTCTTTTCAATTTCAGATCTATTCTATTTCTAGTTTTTACAGTGTATCAAAGATTTACAAACTTTTTGGAGTTGCTTCTAGATATAATTTAATACCTTATACCAGCTTTTTTAATTTGTTTACCAATTTTACTAAACATACATCAAGTATTACTCAAAATAGGAATGCAATAGATCACAAAACATGCCAACCTAGCTGTTCTTCACCAAATGAAAGTTAACATACAAGTGCGCAATGTATTTGATTTGACTCCTCCTAAAACAACATCAAGCAATCAGATATGGTAGGGCACTCATGCTTCAAGTATTGATGGAAACCACTTTAATCTTAAAGCATAAAGACAATTTATTTGTACTGAAAGAAGGCAAAATCCTCAAGAAATAATACTACTGGAAACGCAACCAACGAATGATATAAGTTTGTGGAATTTAATGGTTAAAGTATTAATACATACCTGTGGCTCCTTCTGCTCCAGTTGTTCTTTGAGATGACTCACTTCTCTCTCGTTCTTGCAATTCTGTTTGACTTCTATTTACTATTGAAAGAAATAGGAATGTACAACCAACTGTAGCATATTGCTCCTTTATCTTCAATGAGTATAGCAAGCAATAACTACCAATTGCTGTAGTTGGCAGTACATTCACAGTGTCTGCTTTAAAAGAGAATCAAATTCAGCCATTTTCACTGAACCAAACAATGCAGATGCTTATCAATAACAATATCACCAAACAGCTCAGAAAACATACATGTGTTTAGCTTAGCTTTCTCACTATTCACACTGTACAGGATGCTCTTCCCCAACAGATAACTTGATATATTGTTTACTTTTAAGAAACAATTCACCTTGATTATATTTGTGGATGCTACTACCCCATTTATTAGCATCTTCTTGGTTATAAACAGAAATTCAGTCCAGTAATGGATTTTAACATTGGAATGGTTATTCAAGTCTATGTAGGACTTGTTACATTCTGCCTACTTTAGAAGTATTGTTAGTTTACACTAGACACAGTCTGTAATGCCTATAGTATTAGGTAAAGTCACATCTACAGTAGTTCTTAGTATAGATCTTCCGTGTATCAATGTGTTTGGTGAACCAGGTGTTAACATTACATGTTACCTTCTCCTTAAACTGGTAAAACCCCTTTTTTATTTTTACTGCAAATAAGCACAAACCCTCTACACTGACTTCCTTTCATTACTGGTATCTAATTTAGTCAACAGTTCTAAGATAAAACTAATATATCACTTGATTTCATGCGCTACTGCAGTATTGTTATAATACTGCTATTCATGAAGCACCAGATTTTTTAAAGAGTACTGGAGAGGATAACCAACTTATTGCTATTGTAGTTTGAACTATAGCTCGTAACATAATATGAACTTGGATTTCATTGGTAATAGCAATGTACTGCAGGTACAGGGCAAAGTTTTAAGGATATTTTCTAGTTGTCCAACGTTCAACCAGACCTTACACTTTCGATGTCCAAACAGCAAGTTTGGTTGTAAGATAGCTTTAAAAATCTAGCAAAACAAAACAAAAACCAATATATATATACTGTATCTCCAAAATGATGTAGGGTGATACCTAGGCTATTAATGATTTGACCTAATTAGGGATATTTGGTTACAATGTATTCTGAATTTGATGTAAAAAACTGGTCTTCAGTTGGACAGCCAAAGTTAATTTTGGTTTCTGATGCCTTGCCAAAGGCAAAAGGATTCTATGCAATGGTGGTGCATTTTTTGTGGGATTTATGTTGTGCTTTTGTTATAACAGAAATGCTCTTTTGTGCAATAAACGATGTAATGAAATGTGGCACAGCCATTCCATAGATAGATATTCAAATACTGAATATTGAAGAAAGGAATGCACAGATATTCATCCTGCAGACTGCATTCAGACTACATTCAGACTTTAATCTGATCATCATCACCTCTCCCTTTCATCTCACTTCTCTTTCTACTTTGGCCTTATTCATTTTGTCAATTCACAGTTTTATTTAGCTGTATGTCCATTCACTATTTAAAATGTCCCCTTAGTCTGTTTCAGTAACAGGTAGCCTTTGAAGAATATCCAGCAAGGATGTTACTACCAGGTTCTCTAAATGTAAACGATAAAATATTTATATATTTAATTACACAGATATTTATATATATATTTAACTACACAGGTGTTAATACTAAAATAAAAATGTCACTTTGGAAGTCCCGAGGTAATTTCGTGATTTTCTATGTACATGAAATCAGTGATATATTCATGCCCCACTGGCTGAAAAGTTTGTGCCTTACCTCTACTATACAGAGTCAATCCTCTATTCCTGAAGATCAGGAGAGTGTGTGAAATATTGATAAATGGATAGGGCAGATGCAATAACTTGTTAGTCAAATGAGATTACTATTGCTAGCTCAATAATCGGAATGAGAATTAGTAGTATGCCTCATTAGAATAGCAGTGGAATGAGAAGGAAATGGTTGAGTGTGATATCAGTGTAGATAACATAGTGTCATAATATTGACACCCAGGTTTTCTGGTTGCAACAATGTTGAGTTCTTCTTGCCCCCATCCAACCAATTCCTTCCTGATAGTGAGCAAATTTACAACATAATTCTCCATCAAGTATCCCTTGTTTACATTAGTTCTTCTTGCCCCCATCCAACCAATTCCTTCCAGAAGGTGAGCATATTTACAACATAATTCTCCATCAAGTATCACTAAGTGTCATTAGTTCTTCTTGCCTCCACCCAAAACAATCCTTCCAGAGGGGGAGCATATTTACAACATAATTCTCCATCGAATACTCCTTGTTAACATTTTGGTAGTAAGTAGCCAAGTTGATTCGAAACCGATTTTTAATATCCTGAGAAAAGTGTTTTTGCTTTGGAACACAAACATCAATAATAATTCAGCCTAGAGTTTCAAAGCACAGCTTCCTCTTCCTTGCCTACTTTCCATTATCTTCAGTAGTTGTTGACATTAACAACTGTCTAATACAAAGGATGCTATGGATTGTAAAAATAAATTGTTATTTCCTAGAATTCCTATGGCACATTAATCAGGTACACTTGAAGTGAGTGTGGTGAGATGTGGTGAATATTATTTCATAATAGGATTGAAAATAGCACTGTCTTGCTTTATTTGAGGAACTGAAATTGTGTTTTGAACATTAGCACCTAGTTTTGATAAAACAGTTGGAATTGCCTTAAAATGACTTTTTACTTTCAAACAGGAAAAGAGTCCATCAACATGATATGGGGAATCCACAAAATAAAAATGAGATACATTTTAGTTTTCTTCTTCAGATATAATGTTAACAAGGTTTGCAGACTGACCTCTACAGACCTGAAATGACCTTTGACCTCATACAACATCATTAGGGTTCACCTATGTAACACAGAGGACCCAAACATTAAATGTGAGATATATCCAACATTCAATTCTTGAGGTTGTCAGAGTTTGAGAGCATGGTGCAAGCATGCCGCAACTTACATTTAAAACGTTCAAACCTACTCAAACTATTATTAATTAGTGTCAATTAATCAATCATTACCTGCACGGTATGCTTCCAACTTTTTGTGATTCTTGTACAGGTAACAGCAAATCAATATTAATACCAAAATTATTAGTATTGAAGAAACCAAAAGACTCATGAAAGCCTTCCTCCAACCAGGATGCAACATATGAAGAACTGTGAATATGAAAAAAGTATCTCATTTTGTGGCAAAAGAAGATAAATAGTGAAGCTGTCGGTTTCAAACACCAAAACAGTAAGAAGGGAGCTAAGCTTACTTTTTAATATTTTCATTAAGTATACATTTTAGGTAACAAAAAACTGGTTACTTCTTCAATGTGGCTGGTTTCTCCCACACAAACTTTGCACACAATGAGTGAGCAACAACATGTACTGTAATACTTCATTAGTTAATTTACCTATTCCACAGTAAGTACTTCTATAGCAGGTTTACCTCACATAGTAGCCATGTGGGGTCTGCTAAATACATTAATGGAATGATGCAATCGTGTCAGGATTCAGTCAAGTATACGGTGAAAATAGTAAAGTTGGATCTAAAGATCACTGACACAGACAGGCTGATAGTAAAACATTTTGTAAGGGATAATGTTATAACTGTACCAATATCTGCAAGTGTAACAAACTCAGAATTTTCAGAGGTGGATTATGCATGCCATTTGAAAGGGAATACCTTGTGAGAAAGAAGGAGCGGGAATTGAAGGCAACAAGGATTCCTGATCAAACAGTCATTAATATTCAACATACCAGGTTCTCTAAATTATGAACACTGTTCATCAGTTACTTACTTGGTACAGGAAATGTCACATTGTCCATCAGCCCATCTGAGTCTGTACAATTACACTGAATAGTCTCATATTTTCTGTCTACAATCACACCAGACGGTGGATAGCAGACTACTGTGAGATTCCCATCCACATCATCTTCACAGACTGGTGCATTGTAGCCATGTAGCACACTCTTCTTACCCATGTCATAGGCACTTACTGATTCTCTGTGAGGTGTTTCAATTGATGGGGGAGAAGACGTTTTCTCTAAAGCAACAAGAAAGCAAGAAAGGAAGTATTTGTAAACTTCATATATACTTCACTATTAATATATGTTATATATAAAGATTGCATAGTTACCTGATATAATCATACTTGCCACCTTTAGAAATAAAGTATAGATACAAATCAAAGGTTACCTCCAAACTCCTAATTAGACTTCAAGCCTTTCACTCATACTCAGGCTGTTGAAATGCTATATTAGATACTATTGTTTGTCATAAATTTCCATCTTGCTAACTAGGAAAGGTTGTCAGAAACGTTAACCATATTCCCTTTGGAAAAGTAACTTCTCAAAGAATATCACTTATTTCTGTTTGGAACTGAAATGACCTTGGCCTCATATGCTCACTTTGACAATTTTCCAACAAGATCAAAATGGTATAATATCCAGTAAGACAAACATTACTGTTGTTGTACTTCAAAGGATGTTCTACTGATACTCATATCTAATCTATTGTACTACAAGTCTATAAACATTAAATCTTTACAAAGGACTTTTATCGATAACATACCAGCTTCTGCAATGAAAACACTATCAAAAAGTACTAACTTGTTACAGGAAATGTCACATTGTCCATCAGCCCATCTGAGTCTGTACAATTACACTGAATAGTCTCATATTTTCTGTCTACAATTATACCAGACGGTGGATAGCAGACTACTGGGAGGTTCCAATCCACATCATCTTCACAGACCGGTGCATTGTAGCCATGTAGCACACCCTTCTTACCCATGTTATAGGAACTTACTGACTCTCTGTGAGATGTTTCAATTGATGGACGAGAAGACATTTGCCCTAAAGCAACAAGAAAGCAAAAAAGAAAGTATTGTTATACTATAAATACATGTTTAAATATATATCTATATATTGCATAGTTACCTGATATACTCATACTTGCCACTTTTCGAAATTAAGTATAAATACAAATCAAAGATTACGTCCAAACTCCTAATTAGACTTTGAGCCTTGAACTCATACTCATGCTATTACAACGTAATGTTATATACTGCTGTTTGTCATAACTTGCCATCTTGCTAACTAGTACAGATTTTCAGAAATGTTCAACCTATTCCTTTGGAAAAGTAACCTTTCATTACCTCTGTTTGGAACTGAAATGACCTCGGCCTCATGTGTTTACTTTGACAATATTCCAACAAGATCAAAGTAGTCTAATATCCAGTAAGATGAAATATTACTGTTGTTATACTTCAAGGGATATTCTACTTGTACTCATGCTCAAGCTTTTGTACTACACGTCTACAAATATTACATCTTTAAAAGGATTTAGCATATCAGTTTCTACATAGAAAACACTATCAAAAATGTACTAACTTGTTACAGGAAATGCCACGCTGTCCATCAGCCCATCTGAGTCAGTACAATTACACTGAATAGTCTCATATTCTCGGTCTACAATCACACCAGACGGTGGATAGCAGACTACTGGGAGGTTCCAATCCACATCATCTTCACAGACCGGTGCATTGTAGCCATGTAGCATACCCTTCTTACCCATGTTATAGGAACTTACTGACTCTCTGTGAGATGTTTCAATTGATGGACGAGCAGACATTTGCCCTAAAGCAACAAGAAAGCAAAAAAGAAAGTATTGTTATACTATAAATACATGTTTAAACATATATCTATATATTGCATAGTTACCTGATATACTCATACTTGCCACTTTTCGAAATTAAGTATAAATACAAATCAAAGATTACGTTCAAACTCCTAATTAGACTTTGAGCCTTGCACTCATACTCATGCTATTAAAACGTAATGTTATATGCTGTTGTTTGCCATAACTTGCCATCTTGCTAACTAGTACAGATTGTCAGAAATGTTCAACCTATTCCTTTGGAAAAGTAACCTTTTATTACCTCTGTTTGGAACTGAAATGACCTCGGCCTCATGGGTTCACTTTGACAATATTCCAACAAGATCAAAGTAGTCTAATATCCAGTAAGATGAAATATTACTGTTGTTATACTTCAAGGGTTATTCTACTTGTACTCATGCTCAAGCTATTGTACTACACGTCTACAAATATTACATCTTTAAAAGGATTTAGCATATCAGTTTCTACATTGAAAACACTACCAAAAATGTACTAACTTGTTACAGAAAATGTCACGCTGTCCATCAGCCCATCTGAGTCTGTACAATTACACTGAATAGTCTCATATTCTCGGTCTACAATCACACCAGACGGTGGATAGCAGACTACTGGGAGGTTCCAATCCACATCATCTTCACAGACCGGTGCAT